>JAPFBL010000143.1:1632500-1805408 GCA_026182355.1 Hermatobates lingyangjiaoensis
TTAACGGGTGTAGTTTAAAATAATGTTACTGTTATGTGTTCCCGACATTATCTGTTCATACACCACCAACTGGAATTCTCCCACTTAACAATCATCGTATGTCGTCTTGCGACATTATATGTTGCCATCAGGAATGATCTCTGCGCCTTGCGATTTCATCGTTTATTCATTGAACAATCTCATTGAATGAGTACATGATATTGTATCATGAAAACGTCGATAATCATGAACCCATTGTAGAATACCTACTTTGATACACTGTAATATAATAAAATTTAACTCTTGTTAAGGGAAGGGGGGAGGGAGGAAAGTAATGAGTGCATTTGTAGCATGCTTGCCTTATCTCTTGCTCCCCAACCTACTCCAGCACCCAGTCAAAATATCGTGCACATCTGCTTCACAAAGCACATGGACTTTGTTCCATATAGAATATGACTTAAATAATTGGTGCTGGACAATCAAGAATCCATTTATTGTGATAAAGAACTCCCCCAACCATATCCATCATAGACGGTGTTGTTGAAATAGAAAGCCAAACCCTAGACTGACAACATTTCACGTCTCAAGAAGACCAGACGACCACGAAATAATGTATAATGAATACCAAACAAAAGACTACAGACATGTACTTACTGACTCCATAAACTCAGCAGAACAAAAATTCAGCAGTAGTAGGTCCGTGACCTGGAACTGCTAATTACAACGTGCACTTCAGTGCGCGGAAAGAATCGTTGGTTGCTGGTTGTATATATATATATATATATATATATTCGTATATTTGGGAAGAAGTCCTTCATCTATACAGGTTTGATTAAATAATACGCCATATTTACGATTAACTAGTTTGTCCTAAATATGGCGTATTATTTAATCAAACCTGTATATATATATATATATATATATATATATATATATAATTGGTATACTTTGGGAGCAGACCTTCTTTAAACATATATCATTAAATAACCTTCCAAGTTTAAGTCTAGTATGTTTCTTACATACTCGTATCTTCTCGAGTTTTCTGATATTATTCCTCCATCTTTCCGGTGCCATATAAATCAACTCACCGAATGATTTGTTTTTATTTCTATTTTCCATATTTACACAAGGCCGACGTTTCAGTCTACACTGACCATTATCAATGTATTCTTCTTAAAATATTTTTACAATTGATAATAAAATACTTAACTTTTTAATTTAGTCATTCAAAGATAACTAATAAAATATACCTTTAAAATTTACAACCTACCTTATAAACCTAAACATAAACTTGTGTTAACAGGTTTGTTTCTAAATACCCTCATGAATTTTACACAATATTACTTAATTCACTATGTAGTTATTATGTCTTTTTCACTATGTAACTTTAAAATTCTGGAATAACAACTGGCCTGATCGTTAAGGTTCACCATCTTTTCTTTTATACATAACGATTCAATTTTATGCAGCTTAATTGATTCCTATAATTGAATCGTTTTCATTTCATTTTTCTTAAATATCTTCCGATGGTATATATACAAGAGTAAATATGCCAATTTTGAAAACAAAGATAAACTAAAAAAAAATTCTATTAGAGGCTTAAAATTATTATATTTTCTGGTATGAACATTTTAATACCAACACAACAATAACACAACAGTGCGGTAATAACAATATTGGTATGTTTTTTAGAGTAATACGGTTGACTTAATGAGTATTACGTTGGGTGTAAAAAAATGTGTTCTACACTGGATCACCTAGCTACCTTAGAAACGACTTTCCAAGACACATTTTTTAAGAGAGAGCACACGTTAGCGGTTTTCTATGATTTGAGATGAGCTTTTGATACGACAAGAAGATCCATCACACTAAAGAGATTGCCAAGCAGAGGCATTAAGGGAAGACTACTTAGTTTTGTGAGAGGCTTTCTTGCTGATCAAAGTTCAGAGTTCGCGCAGGCTCGTGCCTCTTTGAAAAGAAAGGACTTGGGAGTGCTGAGGTGGCCGGATCTATGTTGAGCAGCACAGTCATCCCTGTATCAATTAATGGAATAGCTAATGAACTTGCGAACACAGTTGAAATAATCCTCTTCGTAGATGACCTTGCTTTGATTATATCTGGTCGGGGCTTATTTCAAGTTGCAAATGTTCTTCAGAAGGTCATCAATACGGTTTATAATTTCAGTTCCTGTCATAAAGACTGTTTTATTGCAATTGTGCCGCCGGCGTGAGGAGCACGTGTGGCCAAGGTTATTTTTAGATACAGAGCATATTGTGTGCAAGGACGACCTTACTTTTCATTCTTAGTTTACGGGTAAGGATAGACTACAAATGCCAGATATACGTAGCAGCTGGCGGTCTTAGTTGAAGCCTTCAGATCGAGTAAACACACAAAGATTGCGTATAACCATTGAAACTTTCAGAACAAGTCCAACCAATTCATTACACCCTTGACAGACTTCATGATTGTGCTACACATGTTGGTGAGTGAATACGCCTGAGACCACCGTCAAACCTGCCATTACTATTATCACCGGTACCCTAGATTGTAAGAAGGAAGGTGTGCTAATGCTCAGAGTAGGAAAAAAAAGTTCATTCATTTCACTGTCACAAGTTAATATTGCAGCGATTATTAATAGCAAATTTAATTAAGGGAATGTAAGCCTGGTTTTAATAGATCAGCAGGAATAATAAATAAAACGAAAGTGTATTGTAGTTCGAAAGGCCACTGAGGTGACTGTTCGTCATGAAACAAACTGAGTCATCTGGATTTATTCATTTCAACCCAATAATGAAATCTATCGTTACATACTCTACTCTTTACTCTATAATTACCATTCAGGTAATTATAGAGGAAAAATTGAACTAATTAATTACACTTTTACTTCAATATCAAAGTTTGGGATCCTCCATTTTTTTTAAGTACTTATTAAATATTTAAATTAACTCTAAATGCAAACGTTATATATATATATATATATATATATATATATATATATATGTATAAAATATTCATAGAAAGAAAACATGTCGGAGATCACAAAAATTTACAACCATATTTTGATTCCGTCGTCACTGGGCTGAAAATTGAAAGCTACCTCAAACTCCCTGCTTGTCTTCGGAGTGGTTCACATAATTTTAAATGATGATAAAATGATGGAAATGAACTCATAAGTTATTGTGTCCTCTATGTGTTTTTCTTCTGTGAATATAGTTCATTTAGCTCATCGTTTATATAATTGTTTTTCTATATTTATTTATTTCAAAATTAGGAAAATCTAGAACAAGAAGACCTAAAAAACCAAAATGCATAGGAGGCAGAACAGAACACAACACTTAATATAACTGATATTTTGAATAATAGCTTGTTGTCAGGAGAATATCAGAAGAGAAATAGCAGCAAAAGATATGGGATAAGACTGACTGGTAATTGCTTTGTTTACTCTGATTTCTAGATATGTATTTTAATCTTATATATTTTTTTTCTGTAACATTATAAATAAATAATATTTAGATTTTGAATTCATTTAGTTATTTTAGTTCTGGACCCAATTATAATGTTGAAGCTTACATATAAAATGTACCTAAAAACTTGTTTACATATCGTACTCCTTCATAGTGTGTTTTCATTAAATTGTTGTGTTTCGAGGTTGTTTTCACAGTCATATTTACCAAAAATTTAATAATTTTGTGTAGGAATATTCGGTTGAACTCCAATTGAAATGGAAATGGTCATTTCCATTGATGAAAAGTGTTTAGTTCTGAAAAGTCAGTGATTCTGTATGCATATCATTGATTTTGTCAAATAGCCCCTTGGGAGGATAGACACAAAAAAGGCCCCAAGAGGGCAGTTAATTTGAACGCTGTTAAGATAATAGTTGGGAGCAGAATCATAATCAGTGAGCACGAATTACCTACTCCACCGTACCTGACCTCCTATATCGAAATTGCACTCCACCTTTCACTTAACTTTATTATTCATCATTTTTTTTTCTCCAAGCTAGGGAATAAGTGATATTAACTGAAGGAGGATGGGTGGGTGGACGCTTGAGTCGCTTCTAATGGTTCAATTACTTGAACCCCTACGTCTGCCTTACATATCTAGACACAGCTTTGCTCCAACCTTATTCTTACTTTTTCCGTTATCTTAAACCCTTTTTGAAACAGTTAATATTAATATACTTCTATATATTTATGCATAATGTACAAGTTTTAAATATTTTTTTAGCCTTGATCTGTGTACGAGATCTCTTATTTCATGTTCAAGACATTATAAGAAATTAGTATTCTTGTTTAATTGTATAAACAATCTAAGATTCATAGAATAGTTTGCACAAATATATCACTATTTCCTCTCTCTCTCTCTCTCTCTCTCTCTCTCTCTCTACATACACACACACACACACGCACAAACTCACTCGCTCACTCTATTCCTTTATTCTTTTCTTTCTGTTTTATTCTAATTTTTTTTATATTTCTTTAAACACCAAGTTTAATTATTAACTTAAGCTTGAAAGTTTTTCTTAATTCACCGAGAAAGAATACTCCTTATGATGCACCCTAGAATTTTCAAAAATCAAATACTTCCCCCCCACTGGAGTCTAAGACTAATACATATCAGTATACTACCACCTGTTAAGAAAGTCCAATATTTGAACAGTTAAGAATTTAAGGTAATTCAAAGTTTCCTTATAGATAATGTCAAGTTAGATATAAGGGACATAGATTAATAATTTGATTTTGTAAAATTTTTTATCGAAAGATGAGTTACATCCCTTCACGAATGTTTTGAATGTTTTTTTTTCTTTATAATTTACCGTTTTATCAGTATGGCTGTAGATAAGCTAGGAGGTCAAGCACATCCAAAATTGAATTGACCCGTAGAAAATGAGCATTTTCTAAAACATCTTTTCTCTATGATAAGTTACATAAATCATGAGACCCTGAATATTTAAACCTCAATCACTCCAACATAATCATAAAACATAACTTAAGTAATCATAGAAACATAAAGTTTGTCTATCTTTGTCTACAACTTTTTAACCAGTAAAAGAAATTATGATAACATTATAAGATAGACATAGAAATGTAAATTTTACAGGATCTTAATATTAAGAATGTTTACATTTTAACAGTACAAACATATATACACAGTTATATATAAATAATATTATAACATCTAAAA
The DNA here is from genome assembly GCA_026182355.1 of Hermatobates lingyangjiaoensis. Taxonomy (NCBI): domain Eukaryota; kingdom Metazoa; phylum Arthropoda; class Insecta; order Hemiptera; family Hermatobatidae; genus Hermatobates; species Hermatobates lingyangjiaoensis. The sequence continues at coordinate 1,637,664 of JAPFBL010000143.1, forward strand.
ATACATATGGCTAATTAATTTACAGTCGAATAATTTGAATGAAATAGTCGAAGTGAAAAATTATTAGTTTTTGTTAAAGAAAATGAAATAAAAAAAAAATAATAATAATTTCAGGTTTATTAAATGTAGCGTAACATGATTTTCTTAGTGAGTGGTTTTTGTTTTTTTTTTAATAAAATAAAAAAATAATGAAATGCAAATCGAATGTTTTAATGCTCTATTGAAGCATGTTTTCATGTTAATTGAAATGATAGCAGCATAGTGTAATTGAAATAATTTTTAATGTGTCATAAAATGAATTTTAAAACATTATATCACTGCTGTGTTAGCTTAGTTAGGTTATGTTTATGTAACTGATACAACACTGTAAGCATTAGGTAAGACCTGGGTTCTGCTTGAGATTGAACAAGTGTAATCAGGTCTGTATGGCCCGTATAAAGTCATTGGATTGGCGTGTCCTGAAATGATTTTATGCGGCCTTTTTTAATAGAAGGTTGTAAAGAAGCAGTAAGCGAGCTGGACCGGGAAGGCGTTGGAAAGATGAGTGGACTATGGGCGTTGTTTTCATTGGACTGTAGCCGCATTCTCTGACAGAAGATTGCGGTAAGTCGATAGGAAGGCAATCTGGGAGGAGACCGGTAGTTATGGGCGAGGCATTAGGAGCGCAGAACGTGATAGCTTGTCGGACCTGGTGGCCTGTCCCACATAGAGGCGTCCCTCCGGGTAATGGTCTCACGTAGCCGACCTCGGGTCGACCCCTCCAGCCTGCGCCCAATTAATGAACTGCTCCTCTCTCCGGGCCGTCCTTGCCTCTGACAGATCGCTTATGCACAGACTCCCAGCCCACTTTCCCCATTCCATAGCCATTTAACGGCTTCACTTGACTGCACTTACCAATCACAAGTAAACTAACATTTACTCTGAACCTAAACATCTCAGTATTCAATACCCTTCAATATACTATTTAAGCTTCGAGATTTATAGTTTTCTAGTAAACCTTGGAAAGCAAACTGTTAAGTCTTTACTTTTTTTAGCATTCGCAAATTTTATGCGTCGACATTTACTTTTTCCTTATCCACAAAGATTTTATATGAATCCTCCAAAAAGTGGAACATCTGACATCATAACAATAACTATCTTGGTCCAAAAAGACAGTCTGTCCTTACCATTTTCTGAAGGTATAATTCATTCTCATCAAGGCTCCTTCAAAATACTTGTCATTTCATCACGGTATGGAACCATCCAAATAGACCATGAACTCATCTCATTAAAATGTTGGTATTAATGCTGTAATCGTACTATAATTTGAATAAAATATATATGCAGTGCATATGATTTATTTTGCTTTCCATCTAAAAAGAAATTAAAAGTACGGAAGCCAAATTTAATGATAACAAAAATTGTACTAGCTTTTACTTATTTACATGTATAATTCAAAATTGTAACATTCTCTGAGGTCAAAAAGTAAACTTACTGACAATCATGAATAGAAAGAGCTAACAAAAACTGAGTTCTGTGTATCCAAATTCGTCATGATTGCATTATCTGCAAGGCATCAACTGAGCGCACAAAAAGTTGATTCCTATTGGGGCCATGATATACAGCAACGCTAATGAACTAAACGAAAATAAAAAAAAATTAAAATCAGACTTTAATTTAATCAAAAATTAAGTAGGAAATAAATAATAAGAAGAAATGAAAATTAATATGAATCTAAGACAAAAATCATTATTTGTCATTAGCATGTTCTTAAAAATGTGTCTTTTAAAGTAAATTGAATAATTTGAGAGTACATGCTTTAAATTAGAAGAAATAATCAGGAACTAAAAAAGTGGGATAAATATACTACATAATGTTTTTAAATACAAAAGAAAGCAATGATTATTTTAATGGTAAATTTAATTCAAAAAATCTGGAGTGGCCTACACTCAACTTTCCTATAAGTAAATTTAATATCAATCCCCTTGGGTATATAAGATATAATGTTTGATTTAAGCATAATGCAAACATCTAAATGGGAGATGTTTATTAGTCTTTCATTCCTGAGGTAGTCAGATAGTAATGATTGATCGACTTATCAAAATATAAGCTTATTTTTGTATATCACACCACTGATGCAAATAATCTCATTAGTATAACTACAGTAGTAATAACATTTTTGAAAAGCCAAAGTAAAAAAATTATTGCTAGGAAATATTCTCCTGCAAGAGAACATGGCTTTTGTTCAAGTAGCCAGTGGATTTCTTACATCGTTTACTTAACCTCCTTCTACATTGAATATTTAAGCCAAATTTTTAAATTTAAAACAGGAAAATACTCTTATTTTCTCTGACAAACGTCATAAACATCGAAGAGAAAATGTCGTTTTAAGATAATTTATAATTACATTTATTAATCTTCAAACGAAAGATTTCAATTCTGAATTATCTTTTACGATTTTGGTCTTTTATACCCGCGCGTCTTATCCTCAGTTAAACTTGCCCTAGGAGATTTGATCATCTGCTCTTCATTCCTGGAGGAGGTTGATTTCTGATCGGCTTTTGGAGACTTCCCACTCATCTCGCCGGATGCTCCTTGTTCTCCTGGTTAAAATTTCGTTTTCCCTGTGCCTGTAGCTCCAACAGGAGCCGAGAAAAACGCGTTTAAAAGTGGGGGCAAAGTACAATCCAGAAATTTTCTGGATTAGGGGATTGGCCCAGAGGACCGGAGATGATGGGAAACTGTCAGGGGGGGGTAAGAAAATAAAAATGGGTAGGGGCCAGGTATATGAAAAAAAGGAGGGGGGGGGGGGTAAAATCGAAAAAACGCAAAAAACGCGAAAAATTCGATGAGTGAAGGTTAAGAACTTTTCACTATTGCTCCAAAAAATAAAAAACTTAGATGAAGACGCACTAAAAGAGTGCTCACGCGCAATGCGCTCTCTCTCGACGAAAAATGAGAAAACATTACCCACGGGGGATGTTCTGAATACCACCAACGATCCAGGAGTCACCGAATCCCGGATCAGTTCCGCGACAGGTACCATCCAAGGTAGCATGCACAGGTACATCCACAGGTAGCATCCACAGGTACATCCACAGGTACATCCACAGGTACATCCACAGGTATATCCACAGGTATCATCCACAGGTAGATCCACAGGTAGCATCCACAGGTATATCCACAGGTATGTACCTATGGATGTACCTGTGGATGTACCTGTGGATGCACCTGTGGATGCTACCTGTGGATGTACCTGTGCATGCTACCTTGGATGGTACCTGTCGCGGAACAGATCCGGGATTCGGCGACTCCTGGATCGTTGGTGGTATTCAGAACATCCCCCGTGGGAAATGTTTTCTCATTTTTCGTCGAGAGAGAGCGCATTGCGCGTGAGTACTCTTTTAGTGCGTTTTCATCTAAGTTTTTTATTTTTTGGAGCAATAGTGAGAAGTTCTTAACCTTCACTCATCGAATTTTTCAGCGTTTTTTGCGTTTTTTCGATTTTACTCCCCCCCCCCTCCTTTTTTTTCATATACCTGGCCCCTACCCATTTTTATTTTCTTACCCCCCCCCTGACAGTTTCCCATCATCTCCGGTCCTCTGGGCCAATCCCCTAATGCAGAAAATTTCTGGATTGTACTTTGCCCCCACTTTTAAACGCGTTTTTCTCGGCTCCTGTTGGAGCTACAGGCACAGGGAAAACGAAATTTTAACCAGGAGAACAAGGAGCATCCGGCGAGATGAGTGGGAAGTCTCCAAAAGCCGATCAGAAATCAACCTTCTCCAGGAATGAAGAGCAGATGATCAAATCTCCTAGGGCAAGTTTAACTGAGGATAAGACGTGCAGCCTGACCAAAGCTGCCAACCCCCGTCCAAGGGGTGCAGACGGAAAGTATGTGTTCTTCCCTATGGGGCCCATTTTTGTGTTAACTTGATCCATCAAAGATTCTGGACCGTAGCGTGGTAACAAGCAATGCTAACACACTCACCCACCCACCCACACACATACAGACATCATCGAAAAAACTTCATAAAACGACTTCTGGGACCTCGAAACATGTAATTCCGTCAAAATTTCGAGATCGAATTTTTTCACGATCACTATACTTTACTTCTAGTAAAGTAAAAACAAACTTTGAAACAAAATTAATTTATCAACAATAGTTAGTAAACTGCCAACACGAGATGAATTAAAACGTTATTAAATATGCTCTTATGATTTTGATGTTTCTTTTGACATTATTGCGGTAATTGGGACCAACTAAATTTATGAAACCGGAAAGACCGAAAATTCTCATGAAGTATTGAATTTAGTACCTACATTTGATAAACAAAATTTTAATCTTGTTCAAAAAAACATTATTAAAATACTGTTTAGAATGTTATATTCATTATATTGCCATTTGACCCTTTTTCTTAGCTCAGTTTGGAAAATAAGAGCTCTTTTTAGCTCATTTTTTGTATTATTTTAGCCAGAATCGTTACCTGATATTTGGTAACACTATTTTTCAACCGCATCAAGCGGTCTTCGACATGGTCATATTTCAACCGATTTGTTCAGAGAAGAAATCAGTTAAGATTTGACTCTTAAGTAGACCGCTTGTTACGGTTGAAAGATCTTAGTCTTATTCCTGATTTCTTACTGTGGGTTAGACGTTGATTTTATTTCATATGTTTATAGTAAAATCTTGTTATATATCATCAATTATATAGTCGTCTTTTTATCCTTCATACAATTTATTGGTTTTTATAATATTCATCAAATAGATTTTATTACATTCATAAGTTTCCGAAGTCAATGATTATAAGGTTAAAAACTGAAGAACAGTAATAAAACTTATTATTAAATTCTATTCTGGTAACCTACATTGGTTTTAAAATTGCTGGTATAATCACATAAGATTGTGAATTTTAGTTTATAAAACCTTCCATGTTTTAACTCACGAGCTATATAATCTTCTATTTTGTGGTATTTACTCATGATTAGAATGAGGCAAAGAATCACCGAGTCTCCACATAAAAGATGTTTTGTGTCGAGCTATTTTCATTCTTCCTTTGTGTAAATGGCCCATTGATGACCTTTCTTACAAGTCATATACTAATAACCTCTTTTTGAGTGGTTATAAAATGAAATGTGCACTACTGATAAATATATAGAATATTATAAACATGTTATAAGTAATTATTTCAATAGACATTATAATTTTCTGCAAATTATTCTCAGGAAACAATGGAATACAATATACGTATGAACGCATCTAAATAGAAAGTGACAAAAAATTAAGATTATTCTGAAATTCATAAAGAATGATACTACTTGATTTTTAAATTGTGGGAAATGTAATAAACTAAATAAGTGTAAATAAAATTTACAATAATGTATTCATAATCGGATTTTACAAGAAATCTTTCTAGTATTTCTTCTCTTATGATAGTGGTACTAAAATGTTAAATAATGTTTCTTTCTTATTTGTAATGCTTATAATTTGTATTATCATATTAATTTACTGCTAAATATAAAATAAATCTTTTTAAATCAGTAGGCATGGAAGTTCAAATTAAGAAAAGGTTTCAATTTAAGTTACGAACAATATAGATTATTATTACTATTCAAGAAATATTTATGTCTTGAAAATAGATATGATGAGTTGAGTGCTGAAACATTATACACACTCACTTATACAAACATGCAAAATAAACATTCATACTCACTCTAATACGTAGGTACAAAAAAAAAATCTGGAGTGGCCTACACTCTACTTTACTATGAGTAACTTAATGTCAAATGTCTTGAGTATATAAAACATAACGTCTCATTTAAGCATAACGTAAACATCTAAATAGGATATAATTATTAGCCTATCATTCCTGAGGTAGTACAGATAGTGATTGAAGGACATATCATTTTATAAGCTTATTTTTGTACATCACAAATAATTTATTATTTGCAAATGATTTCATTAGTATAACTACAGCAGTAATAACATTATTGAAAAACCAATGTGAACATTTCTTGAAACGAACTATTATCCTACAAGAGAACATGGCTATTGTTCAAATAGCCAGTAGATTTCTTACATCGTTTACTTGACATCCTTCTACATTGAATATTAATGTAAAATTTTCAAATTTGAAACAGTAAAATACCCTTTTTTTTCTCTGAAAAACATCTTAAACAGCGAAGAAAATGTTCTTTTAAGGTGATTTGTTAATTAAAGATGTAGGATAATTACAGTTATTAATCTCTAAACGAAAGATTTATATTTTGAATTATCTTTTACATTTTTGATTTTTAACAGAATTATTATACCGGGAATTTTATGGCTTCTTAGTATTTAATAAGATCATTTTCCTTCCCCTTTGTCAAATAACATATATATGAATTTTTTTTTAATGAGTGTTATCATTTACGTGCACAATATTATTCCTCTTACATCTCTTATAAGTCAATAATATATTTTCATTTTTCCATTAGAAACATCAATTTTATCTCAGTGGATTTGCTCAAAAAATTTCTAAGTCAATGTAAACAATGTAAAAAAATACAAAAAATTCGACAAGTATAGCAGGTGATCTATTAGTCTAGGCTAAACAAAGAGTTTTTATATCGTTATTGCTCTTTCCCGTAATTGAAACTTCATGATTTTTGTTTTATGAATTGCTAATGTTTTGTTCCATTTTTGGTCAAATTTTCATTATTTTTTAATGAGCCGTTTAGCGTCAAAAAAACATTTTCTGAAAACAGAAATCGTACTGTAACGCTCCTTTAGCGAATGTAATTTTAGAAAAAAAAATCTCAACTCATTTTCCATATAATGTTCTATTTATAGGCATAGTTTCAATCTTGTCCGTCAAACAGTATGGCTTGTATCGCTCTCACAAGGTTTGAGATTGAATTATAAGTCAAAATTTTTACATTTTAGTGAAAAAAAAATATTTTCCGTTGTTTTAAAATTCTGAATATATTTTTCGTTTGTTGCGTTTGTAACCTCAAAGGTAATATCAAAATTTCAAAACTGTAGGATTACGAGTTTAGGAGAAATAAATGTTTTAAAATAAACGGTTTTTGGCAAAAAAAGTAACTTTCCCATGATGCATAATTCTTCCCAAACAATAGGGATCTTCGTCTTTATGGGGCCCATTTTTGTGTAAAATATCAACTTGATCCATCAATGATTCTGGACCGTAGCGTGGTAACAAGCAATGCTAACACACGCACCCACCCACCCACCCACCCCCACACACACAGACATCATCGTAAAAACGTCATAAAACGACTTCTGGGACCTCAAAACTTGTAATTCCGTCAAAATCTCGAGATCGAATTTTTTCACGATCACTATACTTTACTTATAGTAAAGTAAAAATGTAATTAGCTTAATAAATAGCAAACATTTTCTTTTTATATAAATAGAAATAAAATTTCATGCTTATTCCCATGAAAAAGAGTTTAAATAAAACCGAAAGAACATTTTTGGAAGATTGGTTTGAACCGGTGCAAAATATCATTTCTGTCTATTGCATGTCTGGTCCCTTTATCAAGTGAGAGAGAAGGTGGGTGGGAGGCCTTGAGAGTGATGAGTTGGTAGTTGGTAGCATAAACTTCAATGTGGAAGTGCCATGAACGTGGCAGTTATTTAATAATTCATACATTTTTAAAGTTCTATGTGTTTCATTTTTCTCTGAATTTACGAATATTAATAGGGTTAAATGTGTGTGAGTCAATGTATTATATGCTGTTCAACTATACGTTAAATTAATAAAAGAAATGCCAATTAAGTCTAATAATAAGGGTGATAGTTTCCGTTTTATTTTAATAATTATTGACTTGAAGGGGATATGAAATAATTTGTGATTATTAAGGACAGAAGGGTGAAATTTAGGGCTGAAGTGAGATGGTGGGAGAATGGGTTAAAGACAAAATTGTTAGGTGGAGAATTAGGCATTGTGTAAGGTACAAAGGGTGTGTGTGTGCTGTAGAAGGGTTAGAAGGGCGACCGCAATGTCAGCTCAAATTAGTGGGACGATCTTAGCTGGAGGGCACAGTGACACACACCCTCCCTTTAACAAAACTGTAATTGATCTAAAACCCCTCCTGGCAATTCTGTTCGTCACTTCAATCTAACTAAACATACACCCCACCACCTAATTTTAACTGTGCCATTAACATTCATAAAGTTTCGAAACCATACTTCTATGCCTTTATAACTTGCCAGAAATTAAATTACAAAAGTAAATGGGAATATTGTTGTTATTCTACTTATAAACTCTTCAGATACTATTGTGTAACATTTAATTCATCAGTGATATTAATAAACAGTGTCAAAATATGGCATTTATATATAATATGATTTATAGTTACATGTTGCATGAATTCACTCAGACCTGGAGTATTATATCAACTTAAGTTGACCGTGCAATTTCTAAGCAATACGAATTCCCAGAAATAGAATGTTATACTCCAGTCCCCCCCTAGATCACCGACTTAAGTAACATTGGATATTTTACTACTTGGATAGGTGATTTGGATTTTTAAGAAACATTTTTAGTATAAATGACGTTTAGTTAGTTGTCAGATTAAACAAAGTTATAAACGACTGTCGGGACATATAGATATATGTATATGGATACCACACATATGGATATATAAATGATCAAACCACAATAAGAAATGGGAAAACAAGTCTAAGATCTTTCAACCGTAACAAGCGGTCTTCGTCACAGTCAAAAACCCAACTGAAACACTAGATGCAGAAAACATCTGGTGAGGGATTGAGAAGATCTTGTTAGGTTGAAAGATCTCAGTCTTATTTTCCCATTTCTTATTGTGGTTTAATCATTGATTGTTATTTCACGTGTTTATGTGAAATCTTTTTATATAGAAATATATACATTTAAATCATAGATATAAAATATATTATTTAAATATCTATCAAAAAGATCAGGATATAACTAATTTTTTACTAAGTAACAAGTTGTAGGGTATATTTAACAATATATCTATTGAATCGAACGAATTGAAATTTTAAGAAAGATTTGAAAAACTAGTGCGTTACAATATCTCAGAGAAGGTGTAGAGCCATCAGATATGTTGTACTTTTTAAAGAATCCTACTATAATAACCGATTATTGATTATTCCCTGTGTACAGGTAACAAGGTAATGCCAACTATCGACTGGTCCTATCTCTTATGCGACCGATGCTTAAGCCATCCCATTAGTAATAATAAACCTCGAACACTGCTCTCAACTTTATTATAAATTGACATTTTATAAGTTATCATTTTTTTATGATGCAATATCTATATTAAAAGAATACTTAGTACGAAATTTAAAGTTTGTAGGCTCACAAGATGACATAGTTACCGTAAGTACACGTTTTGGTATATAGAACTATGCAAACCTGCTACATGTTTTAAAATTACCTGAATTCTGATATCCTTTACAAACAATGAACTAAATGACTGTTAAATGTCACAACGTTTTGTTAAATGGTGCAATTTTTATATTTTTTAATACTTAATATACATCCAGATGGTCAAAAACAAGCACAAGCTTGTAAATCCTTCAAAATCAAAATCTAATTCTTGTTATGGTTAGTATATTTTTACTAACAAACAATAAACGTGAAGTGGTCTACACTCAACTATACTATGGGTAAACATATTACCTTCCTTTTTGACAATTTAACTTTCGAATAAATTTAATGTAGTTATCATTTAGACATATTCTTGTCGCTATATCACCACTTGTAAGTAACAATATTTGAAAAAAAAAGTTAAAAAAAAAATTCAATGCCTACTAATTTCAATAGCTACCTAATGTCTGTAGTATACTGATAAAGAAGTACTCAAAATAAAATTATATGTATTACAAAGAAGGACACCCATCTCTATGATGCAATTCTGCCAAAATACTATACAGCTCATTCATCCCCCTACAAATAGATTCTACTTGTTCTTAATATCATTATGATTCACCAAATGGTGTGCGAGTATTGGGTTCAAAAACTTTCAAATTCAATCCTATGCAAAATGTTTATATTTTTCTCAAAATTAAGCTTTCCTCTTTTTTTTTTTTATTTAACGCCAATGTAAGTTGTCTAGGAGTGAAATTTTCAACTCTTTAGAGTAGCTGTTTAAGAGAAAAATATATTGTTTTAAAGACAAAATATGTCCTTATGAACAATAAAGTGAACATTTTGGATAATATTGCCCGAAAACTACACACCTCATCTAGAGTATAAGGGATTCTTTAGGGCTAGCCTTAAATTCATTCATCAAATCGTCTGACCGATGCTAAGTCTACAAAATGTTAAGCACACTCCCACCAACCCACAATCAGACATTAAAAAGAAAATTAAAAAAGACTTGGAATATGTTATGATTGATATCAAAAACTTCAAACTTCACTTTAAGTTCCTATCTTTCAATTACAGTAAGGTAGAAAACCGTTCTCTCTTTTAAACATTAAGTTTAGTTTATTTGATAATGTTGACAAATTGTAAATAACTGGAAATTGTAAATATTATTTAGAACTGAAAAAATTTTAGAAATAAAAAAGTGGTGTAACGTTTGTTGTTCCATATCTTTTAGGATATTGTGCAGAAGGCTTGCTGTAAATGATGCACGACTTATTTCTTTCTTAAGGGGATTACTGTGGGAGATATTTATCTTGACAGGAAAATTGTTTTCCACCCAATGGTAATAAAAAGGCGTTAAAGAGAGACAGACGGAAATGGAATGAGAAAGATGTTGGAATTTAACTGAGGTGCAAAATGATAAAAGTTTATTATTCATCCAGGCAGTGCAGCACTCAGTTGTAGGAGATTAAATGTGTCTTGGGTGCATTGCGAGGGCTTGCGGTGACATGACTCGAGGCCGTCTGTTTTCTCGCATACTTCTCCCAAACCTATTTCCTAAAGAGCATCATCCTTTGTCATGTTTCCTTTCCTGGCCCTCTATTTCAATATCCCAACAAAATAAAAGGATTAAAAAAAAAACAACCGCATGTCGTTCCCCTCCAGACGTTTGAATATTTCACGAGCCTCCGGGCTGCGACCTTTATTGGGCCCTACCCACCAATTCGCCCGTGAAATTTCTTTCTCCCATAACGGACGGAGTTTCACAAATACCTTAACAATCGAGTGGGTTTTTACTGAATCACCCTTTCATACCACAGCTGCATACAAGTTAAAAATTAATAACAGTTTAATGACTTATTCATTCTAGCCACTTTAAACATGTTTGAATTAAGTAAGTATAAGTAAGCATAATATAATAATATTATTGTTACTACCACAGAGGAGGCCAATAAAAATTGAAGAAAAATTTATGTAAGATTTATTTAAATATAACTAAATCTCACGTCATGGCTATGACGTAAGAATGCAATTTTAACTGAAATATGGATTTTTAAACAAAGGTTTTTTTATGATATTAACACTTAAACGAATATTTATAATAACTAATTTGTTCACTTATATGAAATAAATTACAACTTTTTAAAATATTAACATGAGCTCAATATGATAGTCCTTCACTAAATGGTCAGATGTATCTTTCATGCAACAGCATATTCCTAACGCTTAAGTACTTGATATATATATATATAAAAAGATTTCACATAAACACGTGAAACAACAATCAATGATCAAACCACAATAAGAAATGGGAAAACAAGACTAAGATCTTTCAACCGTAACAAGCGGTCTTCGTCAGAGTCAACAACCCAACTGAACACTAGATGCAGAAAACATCTGGTGAGGAGTTGAGAAGAGTGGGAGGGAAGAGTGGTATTTTAAAAGGGTGAAAGCACAGGAAAGGACTAATGTCCAGAAAGGGATGTTTGGGGAAACAAAGGAGTACAGTAAGAAAAAGCAAAAAACTATCCGCTAGCTGTCAACCCTCTTTGAAGAGGCTATTGCCCTCGTGACGAAAGTATCAAGTTTGAAGAGACCGTTACTAATGTTTATAATATTAGATCTATTAAATTTAATTAGAGACGATTCAATAATATTTCTTAACAACATTGATTTTTCATAGGTAATAAATTTAGCTCCTGTCCAATCAATATGATGATTTTCATTTTTTATATGCAAGAATAAGGCATTATATATTATAATATATGCCATTATATATACATTATAAGGCATAATATATTATATATTATAAGGCATACTGTTTTCCTGTCTACTTACGTTATATTGGTGTTGTTTTACACGTGTTTTTAATGATTTACCAGTTTGACCAATATAAATTTTATGGCAATTTTTGCACGGAATTTTATAAATACCAGTGGACTCCAATTCGCTTGGAGAGTTTTTTATTTTTTTATTTATATATATATTTTATTATATATATATTTTATATATATAAAATTAAATATACAGTCCACACGGACCGTGAATATAATTTAAGGTTATACATATACTCGTATATATATATATTTCATTGAACAACTGACCGTATTTCACTGATGTCATTTTCTTCACCAGTTTTTCAAGGTTTATGAATACCTTCTTCTTTCCTTCATCCAAACGATGGAGAATGTTAATTAAGTGGATACATACATGTTCTGACTGGCTTCCAGTCATCTTCAGAATAATTAAAAAGAGAAAATGAGTCCTTAGAGAAAGTATTATATGGTATATATATATATATATATGTGTGTGTGTGTGTGTGTGTGTGTGGGTGTGTGGTGTGTGTTTGCCTATCTTCGGAACGATTCACTTCTATCTACCTGATGACGAGAACATCGTATATAGTAGTGAGTTTCTGTTCATTTCTGTGAGTTCTCTTTGTGATTATAATATATATATATATATATAAAACAAGATAATTTAGTAAACAAGTTAAATAAAATTAAACGCCTATCCACAGGAAGGAATTCAGAAATGGGGTTAATACCGTTTAACCAAAGCATTTGTCATCTTCAGAGACATACTTGAACAGTGTTTCTGAAACAATTAAATTCGAACTTCAAAACGAACAATCCTTTAAAAAAATGAAATAATTTAACTTTTATTATTCTGGAAAAAATTTATTAATTATATATTTATTTGAAGTAATATGAAATGTTCATAATTTAGAATTAAATAACAGCGGTAAGGAACGAAAGTCATATAAATACTGATAAATAATCGGATAAATAATGAACAAAAATTATTTTTGCTAAATCAACTTGTATAGAAACTTTGGATGATTTTTCTTCACAGGGAGAGATGGACTCTGGCCCTAGATTTTATGCTGCAAATATGGATGTACGAAATGCTAGATTTTGTTGTACTACATTTATATAAACTACACTAATTAAGAAGTTGGTGATCATATTCTCAAATATGAAATACAGAAAATGTCAAACAAATTCTTTGGGGACTTTAAAACATGTAAATCCGTGAAATTCTCGAGATCGAATTTTCCCATGATCACTATCATGTAAGTAAAAATAATGTTAATATAATTAAAAATAATAAATATTTTTCAATTATAAAATACAAATAATATCTAAACAATAGAAACAATTTTTCAACAAACATAACGAAAATATAATAGAATGTCATGTTAATTCACTTTTCAGGCCATATAAAGGTCAAACGCTCATGGCTTCTGAAATATTCAAATTTTCTGTAAAACAGATTTGGTCATGGAAAAATTAATGCTGATCTGTGAACTCATCTCAAGAAAGTGAACAAAGAGAAATGTCATCACATTATGTAATCCATATTGCATAAGAAGGGGGTATAAAATTCGTGAAAAAAGCTTAATGTAATCGTCATCAAACATCGGTTTTCATACTTTAAGCCAAAAGTTATTCATTTTCTAGCTTTTGAATTTTAACCATCATATACTTCAATTTGCCCACTTCATTATTTCTTTTTTTAAGAGATCTAATTTGAAAGTACCTTGCAAGTTAAAAGCATAGCATAATCAAAATAAGTATACCTTTTTAGAGCTTATCTTACGTTTTACGATCATATATGCATATTGCAAACACTCAATATTTCCTATGTTGATATATACAAGTGGCTACATGTGTTCCAAACAATAAGGTAAAGGTTCAGCAAAATGTACAATTGAGAGTAATTATGACTAATTTTGAAATATTGTGAGTGTTTATCGACAGTTCCTTTTATGCTATACGATTTTCCGCATTAAAACATATGGTCTTCATCAGAGTTTCACTGATGTTGATCGAAGACAACTTGTTTTGATTGAAAGAGCTTAGTCATTTCTCTCATTTTCTTACTGTAGTTTGGACGTTGATTTTTATTACACGCCTTTACCGTTAAATCTTTATATATATATATAAATGATCAAACCACAATATGATATGGGAAAACAAGACTAAAACCTTTCAACCGTAACAAGTGGTCTTCGTCAGAGTGAAAAACCAAACTCATTTATATATATATATATATATATATGATCAAACCACAATAAGAAAATGGGAAAACAAGACTAAGATCTTTCAACCGTAACAAGTGGTCTTCGTCAGAGTCAAAAACCCAACTGAAACACTAGATGCAGAGAACATCTGGTGAGGGGTTGAGAAGAGTGGGAGGGAAGAGTGGTATTTTAAAAGGGTGAAAGCGCAGGGAAGGACTAATGTTCAGAAAGGGACATTAACAATCAATGCATTGATTGTTGCTTCACGTGTTTATGTGAAATCTTTATATATATATATGGATTAATTTACCACAATGAAAAACAATTTTTTGAAACAATGCTCTAAGGCCTTTCGTTAACACATCGTCAGAGAGCAAGTGAATTAAAAAAACAATAAATACTTGTTTAACTTGGCTGATTGAAATTTCCAGAATTGATGGCAACTCTGAATGTGTTTAATGATGAAGTCTTCATCTGTTTAATTATCCCGTTAATCAAAACCTCATCTAATTTGTAGAGTCCTAGGCTATTGTTCATCAACTTCTCATAAAAGTTCTTTATGAGCGCACAAATATTTGTTAGTCATTCCATACAGTCCTTGTTTGAAAGATATGCCTTCATTTATGAAAAGATTGGACGTTTCTGTTGTGTTCAGTAATGATGGTAACTTGTTTAACAGACTTGTCAATAATAAGCCAAAAAGAAAAGACTGTTGTGTATACATGATACCATGTACTGACTGTGAAATGTCTTACATTGGACAGACGAGCAAAGGTCTTCTTACAAGGATAAAACAGCATAAATATTCCATCAGAAGAGAGGACGAAAAGAGTGCCTTGTTCATGCACATAAGAGACAGTAATCATGTGATTAATCATATATTAAGAAGAAGAAATATCGTGGAAAGTGCGCTCATAAAGAACTTTTATGAGAAGTTGATGAACAATAGCCTAGGACTCTACAAATTAGATGAGGTTTTGATTAACGGGATAATTAAACAGATGAAGACTTCATCATTAAACACATTCAGGGTTGCCATCAATTCTGGAAATTTCAATCAGCCAAGTTAAACAAGTATTTATTGTTTTTTTAATTCATTTGCTCTCTGACGATGTGTTAACGAAAGGCCTTAGAGCATTGTTTCAAAAAATTGTTTTTCATTGTGGTAAATTAATCCATCTATTACATCAAGTGTTATTTTGTTTATTATTCATATATATATATATATATATATATATATATATATATATATATTTAACTAGGAAACACAAGAAAGAGACTAACATTCATGTTTCTCGATCATTTCCGTCTTCAGGAGTAGAAGAGAAGAAAAAGAAGAAGAATCACAAGTGTGGAGACTTGGAAGGGTTTGGAAACCTATACAAATTGTGTCAAATATATTTATGTATATATGTTATAAATTTTATCCTTACTATCTAGTAGCTAGGTGTATAAGTTGTGTGAACCCTGAATAGCAATAGTTACAAAGTATGTGGTTTTGATAGAAGACAGAAGTAAGAGGTGCTTGTGCCGGGCCTGGGAGCGGGTGAGTGGTGCAGCAAGGCAGTTTGACGGTTGTGTATTGGATTGGGGTGGATTAGAAAGTGCGGTTGGTTTTCTCGAAGAGGGCGATTGGACAGTGTAATGGTGGGCAGGAGTAGACGGTTTTAATTATCGAGGTGGATCTGTGTGGAGTGCGGAGGTCGCCTAATGGGAGACTGGTCACGACCGAGGCTCCACGACTCGTCCTATCTCATTTTCACCTATTACTTAGAGTCAACTTGTCTCGTAGCTCCATTAGACCTCCCTGCCCACGTAATCAATCACAAACTGACATCCCTCCCTCTGGCGCCCAATTAGGGATATTTTGGACTTGGTGGATCTGTCCTCTGTAACCAGTGCTGTGTTCCTAGTCAAATTATTAAATACAGATTATATAAAGTCAGATATTGTAAAAATGAGACCCCTGTCTGACGTGAAATAACTCTCTACTGAATCCAGAATCAGCTTTAACATATCCCTTTGAAATATATTTCCATATCCCCTTAAAGAATTTCTAAACAAGCTATAAGGAATTGAAAAATAGAAAAATGATAGTCAATCGGCTGCCTTAATATGTTCTGATGTATCACAGTTATAGCTTTAGTCAAATTAAATGGCACGTATTAATCAAAATTTCTCGATTTGAAATAGTTTCTACCCAATGATGAAAGGGTCTTCTTCTTATATATTCCTGGTTGAAAGAAAAGAATTTGTCTCTTTACATACCCATGTTTATACATATATTTCTGCTATCATCTCAACTACATTTGAAGATAAGTTTAGTTTAGTTTCAATTGATTTTTTTTTTCATTTAAATACAAACAGTGACTTGTTACAGCAGAGTACTTTTAAGATGGTACGCTACTATAAATAAGCCCTGGACATTCATGTCTGTACTTTATGGCAGATTTCTCGAGAATCATTAATAAAAACAGATGTTATACTCGTATAACATAATCCTGTAGATGTGCCAATATGTAGTACACTTAAGTATAATTGCGTCACACTGTTGGTGGATGGTAAGTTACTTGCAAGATAGTAAAACGTGTTTTGGAGAAAATCATGCCGAGTTTTCAACGTAAAGCCTAAACAAACTAATGCATCAGTAGTGCCGATGGACCAAACCATTTCCTTCCAGAATCATTACGCGCTGTTTTTCACCGGTCGTCTTCCTATACTGCGCTTCTCAGCATTGGTCAACCTCTTCACATATATCTCTAATTTATATATGTAAACTGTCTGTCGCTCTATAAAATGGTCGTGAAGTCTTAAAACTGGTTAATATTTAATTGCACCGCAAAATTTTGACATGATATTTCTATATTTTATTAACAGCATTGTTAGTAAAAATTTTTACAGTATACTTTATTGAATAAATGAAAATATATCTAATATATATTTTATTAATAAATAAGATGTGTAATAAAATAACTTAGGCCATTCTGTGAAAATAAAAAAAAATTCTTTATATGAAAAAAATATTTGATATAAAAGCTGCAATTTTGGAGTTGTGATTACTTCAATTCTATCATGTTGTCCAATAACATTGGAATCCTTTGAAAGCTTTTTTAAAAGTTTTCTGTATGAGTAAGAATGAGATAATCACTACCGCACACCAGTTCCAATCCATCAATCGTTCAACTTAAAAATCTTGTCTGTTCAGCAAAAATAACACCTCGTTCTGCCAAATCAGCAAAACTTCGCTTTTTGAGGAAAAGAGAAGAATATTTCTGAGGTTATCAGAGAATGCCATCAAAACTAAATAGTATAAATCTTTACGTTGATTTCTATACTTATAAAACTCTTTTAGATCTTACTGTTTTCTTGTCACATGTTCACAACAGTTTAACCTTCAATTGAAACGATAAAGTTAAAATTTACAAACAAAGTCTAGTCCCCCTTTTAAAGAGGCTGACATGTGCAATTTTTTTTGTAGTTAAAATAGAACTATGTTCATACTAAATCAATTCATAAATCCAAATTGGGTTTTGCTTACAAGAAAGACACAATCCTTACGCAAACAGTTTTTTCTACTGAAGTTTTCTCTTCTTTACTCTATATTACCAATGTAGAGAAAAAAGTAGGGAACATTAAAATAATCTTATTTCTTTCATTCCTAGTGGTCTAACCAAGTAGTTATTGCATTTCAGTAAGCGTTTATACAAGATATATAGAATCAAATTTACGTATTTTTAACTCAGAGTTGCAAATAAAATTAAGAAACTACATTAAACTAAAAGACATTACATTTTTGTCAAAAACATTAAAGTTATTATTTGAATTCAATGCAATGATGTCAAAGTCGATGTATGAAAGAAAATTATTGTATTAATTACCATCATAATAAAGATAAAAAACACTAAATTACTAAATAAATTTATATTATGATTTGAAAATTATTTTGCAAAAAATACAATAATGTAAAATTTTATAGTAACAAAAATTGATTGTTTATTAAAAAATAACAGTAAAATTATGATTACTTATAATAGTGGAATAACAAGTATGCTTGAAATAACAAAATTTTGCACTGAAATTGTGATTTAGGAATATTTAATCTAGAATAATTTTTGACAGTTTTTTTTTCGAAGTTCTTATTCCTATTGATTTTGTGAAATCTTTATATCATAAATGAAGAAGTGTTGAATGGAATGATATCCTCAACAACTTTTCTTTCGCCTGCGTTCTCTTTTAAGTATGCTTCAAACAAGTTGAATAAAAAATAATGAGAAAAAAATATTTCGGTTTGATCTTGATGAGATATGATCATAAATTTGCACTTTATCTGTACCGACATTTTTTACGAATCGATTCCCATGGGATGTTATTACATTAATATTTTTATTGTCCTCGGACCAGGGAAGGAAGTGATCGAAAAAAAAACCGAGGCCATTTCGATAACTATCTACCGACAGTTGCCATAATAAGGTGGGAGAGTATTATGGAAAGCGTGGTTGAAAATAATATATAGTTTGTGTTTTTGAAGGCAGATGTCTCTGCAGGAGGGTCGCACCTCGTGCCTATAATCAGTGAGATAAGAGATCGCCTCACGTGTCGGTTCTGTACGCACCCTTGTAGATCTACCGATATAACACCCCCTAACAGCCAGCCTCACTTTATCAACCCCTAATTACATTCTGTTAACAGTCGACTACAAAACCAACCCTTATTCACTTCATTTAACTAGATTCATTGTTACAAAATTACAATCAACAACCATTTCTAATTAATTTCTTAATTACTAGTTTTCTAAAATAGACGTGTTAAAATTAATATTTTAACAGATCTTTAGAACACCTTGGATCTTAAAAATACATAATTTGCCAAAAGTTATTCAGCTTATCAAATTTCTTTTCGATCATATGTATCACAAGCGATTTGGAAAAAAAAAGGGAAAAATTAAAAGTAAATATAATTTGAAGTTGTTATTTTTCTAAGAATCCTCCAGTACGATATATATCGGTTGCCTAGAGAAGGTTTTTCATAGATGGTAATAAACACTTTACGATGAGGTATTCAATGGAGAAATAAATCAATACACTCCATATAGACATGTTCATTAATTCTTTCTGTTTATTTTGTTTTTTTTTTTCAATGTAATATTGCACTATTTTGAGGGAAGCATATTTCACATATGGGGATGCAAAACCTTTTGCAGGTCGTCCGTCGATGTAGATTTTAATTGGTCGTTCCCGAGGCTTTATGATGTCAGGTTCTCGTTAAATATCCCTTTTCCAATAAACATGAGTGAGGTAAAATTTAGGACTCCTGATGTAGAATTAACCGGTTTTGTAGCTTACCATGGTTAAAATGGGTACTAAACAATAAATGTGTTCCACTTTCTGCCTCTAAAATAACTCTAAAAGCCTGTTAGTTTGGTTATTGAGAACAAACGAGCAAACAGTGTCTCATTACATATACGTAAAACTATCAATGTTCGAAATAGTGGATTTTAGTAAATAGTTATTTTCAAACTGAGTGGACTACCTGGTAGCAAGTTAGTTTGCATAGGTTTGGGCCTACGTTTAAAGTAATTGAAACTAATAATACAGTGACCTGAAAGGGTAGGCCCATTCAACTATTGCTGTAACCTGGGGAAGAACATGACGCGTTCAAAACACATTGTTCATATTAAACATTTTTATGCATAAACAGTTATTATTCATATTTTTTGAGATTTTTTTTAGAGCTTTGGTCTAGATAGTAAAAAAAAAAACTTTTTTGCCAAAGTTTCTTTTCATTTGTATCTCAAAACATATGACTTAGAGTGGTCAAGAAAAGAACAGCATGATGATTATTCATATTATTATTGAATGAGTAAGTAGCATATAATTGAATGCATAACCTCTTGATGACAAGAATACCTTATTGCTTTTTCATTTATTTGCCTACTAGTTTTTCAAAATTTTTTTGTCACACTCCTGGCTAACGATATAGTGTTTACGACTTTTAGTTGCATTTTTAGTTTCACACATAATAGTGGTTTTATGAAAAAATTAAATTTAGAGTAGGCAGTGATTTTACTCATGATAAATTCACATACCAGGAAAAAATATTTTTCTCATTCTCCCAACCCTGGCTGACACATATGTCAGGGTAGGAACCTGCTATTTTCTAAAAAAATATAACAAAAGATTTTTTTTACTTTAGTAAATATTAGTTCATATCAAGTAACATTTAATCCAATAAGTATAATTAAAAACTTTCTGAGTCGATATTTTAACAAATATATGTTAGTTATCCCTAAATGTTAACAATATAGGACTTTAAATCACTGGTATGCACATTGTAAGATTTTTTAATAAAATCTTATTAAACTAAGTTACTTCTTAAGTTCACCTTATGCCCTACAGCACTTTGGATCAAGTTCTATTGTATCAGTATGTAGTTTGTTACGACCATATAAACTTCACGTTCACCAATATTCGAAGAGAAAAAGTGTGGCTTACTTTTAGATTAGTTCCCAGTTTAGATGTTAATAAGCCACATTGCCGGGTTCTTCATCGAAGATTCTAAATTTTACCTTATTCAAGTTAACTAAAATGGGTAATTTTATCAATTTTCTGATATTTTAATTGACTTTTAATAAATATATACTTCACCCAGTAACACAAAGAGAAAGTAACTGCTTTAAGACATTTCTTTCTGATGGCAGAAAATAACAGTTTTGTCACAACTGAAATAGTGTCTAAAAGCTATATGGTGCAGACCTACACTTTTACATGCTTTCCACTTTGTGACGTGCTCAATTTTCGAATTGAATCATTATAACTAATTGCAAGAAAGCAGCAATACACCTAAGCTCACCATGTATTACTTCAAGTAATACAACAGTATAGTTTTGTTCAAAGTTTTCCAAGATACACAAAACTTGTTATAAAGCACCTATTCTAATTTTTTTTTATAATAATAGTCATTCCCCCCCCCCCCCAATCATATTACTTGTCAAAGATTAATTACAAATATCTAAAGTAATTTAACACATAATTTGAGAAAAGTAATTTTTTTTTTAGAATTAGCCTCTGGATTAAAAGCGCAAGTAACTATTATTGCTAAAGTGACCATACATATAATCTAGTGATTGTAATTGCCTCAACATAAATATAGGGAGTAAAATTTCTGAAAAGTTTCTCTTGATCTACGCTAACAACTTGTTTTCTAACCGGTTTTTTTTTTTATAAGTCTGACATATAGAAGCAATTTACCGAATTATAATTTCATTGATTTTCGTTAAAAGCATAATTATTTATATTAAATGTCTATGATTTCACCAAAATTAAATCCAAATTGTTACAATTTTTATTATTTCCATTTACAAAGGATTCATTGCTGATTTAATGTTAATCTTGACCTAAACTTCAAAAAAAAAAAAAACTTTTTTAAAAGTACTTTCTCTTGTTTTTTTCTAATTTTAAAACTTTGAAAAATCTGCCATTTACAAAACAGAAATTTTTCTGCCACTAAAACGCATTTCTGGCTGACTTTTTACACTCTACTCTTGTGGTAACGTCGATTGCTATTTTCTCAATCTTTTAAAATGAATATCCTCAGTATACACATTATTTTCCAAATAGTTAATAATATTAATACTTCCACTACTTCAAGTAAGTCAAAAAAATCTGTAGGGCATAGCCAGCGTTAATTGAAAAAGGCTACCTCACGTTAATTAGTTAATCTCATCCAAATGAAAGAAAAGGTGATAACATTATTAAAGCAGCTCTGTTCAGTCATGTCTAAACAACTTCTTGAAGACTTAGTACGATAATTAATACAATATTTAAGGGTTAATAGTATTCTAAACAACACCACTAAGAAGTTATATACATGAGCAACTTAAATAAAATTATTTTTCAATAGTCCAGTATTTTAGATTCATTATTCAATTTAATAATAGTGAACTTTAATTCAATATTGAAGAATATCATAATGTTCTTGATCATAACATTTCACCACACTATATAAAAATTAAGAAAATTTTTGGTGTACGAAATTAAAATGTAACTAGAAATAATGTATACCTATGACATAATAGGTAATACAATTACCAATATGTTAATATATTATATATACTAATATGTACTTAATATAAGAGGAAGTGTTTGTTTGACCATGAGTTCTTGTTCAAATTCCTGAACTTTTCTTTGTTCCGAACAAACTTCTTATTTATAATTTGGTTTCTACCTACGGTTGCATTATAATTATAAGTGGTTAATAAGCTTATATTTATCATGACAACACAATTTAAGAAAATTAGGTCAAACACGGATAACGGAGCTATTTTATAAAAATATGATATGCAATCATATTATTTATTATTTAATAAACAATAGATTTTGACATAAATAAAGTACTCACAAATTCAATGGTGCTTACTTATTTCTTCTGGTAATATTTACATTGCATTTACTTGAATTCCTTATTATTTAATGTTTTATTGTTGGTTTAAACAATTTTGTAAATTAGTCTAACATTCCAGGATAATCATTTCAAAAACTCTCAATATTTTGTTCTTGTTATTATTTGTTCTTTATTCAAGGTCATATTAAGAATATGACATTGTTAATAAATATATGGTCGAAAGGTAATTGAAAAAAAAATTATGTAGAAAAACATGGGGGTAGGAAATGTAACCAATGCAGTATATTTGATAATGAAATCGTGTAAAATAAAAATCATTGACGAAATGGGTTAAACTTCAAAAGAACTTTGGTTGAAAATTACTCTGTTTAAAATTGGATGGTACCTTATAATAGTGGTGGGAAAGAAGAGTAAAGGGTGGGTTTTTCATCCCAAAGGGTTGATTTAGTGTTAGGGTAGGAGTAATTTTGTATATGAAATGTTAAATGTAATATAATAGCGGAAGTGGACGGCCCACCAGTGTAATAAGGGATGCTGGAGCCAGGTGAGGAATACACCCCCACCTGCGTCTCCACTACCTTAACTTCACTCCATCGCAAATTACACATCGCTACGAACGGTATTCTTGTTTTGCCTCAAATAACCATGAATTTCATTCAAATTTATCCCTTATAAAAATCTTGAAATTCTTCTCAACTGTAATTTAGTTAAAACACCAACCAATTTTATGTTTATACAGAAGATATTTTATTTCTTATTCCTTATAATTAAAGCTTATATTTTAGTTAAAGTTGTCATCGTACTATAATTAAATTGAATTACATAAGAATTTAGATGATAAAAAAAAATTGAAAACACATCCATAATGAAAATTATTTTTTCATTGATTCTGATTAAAGCTATAGTCGTATTCAATATTTAGACACTTCAAGGGACCCAAGTAAGCATCAATAGACTTGACTGCATAGGTGACACCTTGCACAAGGTGACACAATCCTGTACAAAGGTGACACTTTGGATAGGTGACAGCAAGTGGTGTGATGTTTTTGGTAATGCTGTTTATCCATGGTTTAAATCGGTGCCGAATCATTAGAATTAGCAACACTTTGGCCCCTTGTGAGCCTCAAAAAAAGCTAAGTCTCTTTAACATAAAAAATGATAATGGTTTTGGCTATTATAATTCGATTTTATCTACTGAAAACGGAAATTAGGAGGTCTGTTGTGTTCGACAAATAATTGAGCGATATTACACTGTTTCACTAACCGCAAGCCATATGACAGCCAGTCGATATACTCTGCTCTTTCACGTATCCACAGTTTAAGCCCATCAAACAATTGGTAAAAATTACTTTAATCCAAACTTGTTAATGGTAGTCATTTTAAAAAGCAATATGACCAACTTTAGATATCACGATATTGTGTTTCTAAAGTTTTTAGTCAGTATTTTTATCCTGGAGAAGAAGTTTGCAACATCAATATACGAGTACATAGGCAGCTTGATACACCTTCTCTCCCTAAAGACTGACAAAAGGCAGGGTCTAAAGACTGATTTTTCATAGACCAAATAGTAAAGATACCAACCCAACTTCAATATCACATAAATCAAAATATGTCGTTAATATTATTTCTATTTTACTGTATTGAACTCAGACTAAAGACAATAAGTGTGAAATAACTGATTCCATGAGACAGTTCTGTGGCAGGCAAGACCAGACATGTTATTCACCCACAAAGTTGCAAACCAGTACCTGTCCTTTGAATCATCGATACACTTTGTGTTATCCAGTACAGAAATGATTGTACTGCCAACTTCAACAATTCTCTTATTATTGATTAACAGTTCCGCAGTCGGCATGCACTATACTTAAGACACTGATCTCTTTACAAATGAACAAATATTATCGTAATAATATGACAATAGAAAGTAATATAGTAATTAAAGACAAGAATGAGAGTTTCTATATGTACTCCATATATTATATTAATAAATGCTTTTTTTCCTACTAGTCAAATCAATTTTTTTTTATCGATTCAAAAGCAGTTAACAGTTGGTTAGTGGAGATATATTTTACATCAAAAAACCGTAACATATAATAGTATAGATCACTAAACTAATCTAAAGTCACAAAATTACTAACCAGCAGTAAGTTTGTTGTGGTTTTAGGATGCTAAGTTATTATCTCTGTGTTAATCTTTAGTTAGTAATATTGTTGGCAAGAAATAAGATCTGTAAGAAATTGTTGTGGACCATTGTTTTGAGCTGGTACAATAATAATAATAATGATTGTTTGGTACAAAGAATAATGATGGTGTCTAGCAGGATAATAAAGATGATTTGTATGTTAAAACAAGGACTGGGCCAGTGATTGATAACCAAGAGCTCCGATAAGGTGAAAGAGAGGGATAATGGTTTACGTTTGGCTGGCGGTTGGCCATCCATCGTGGCAGCCCGAAATGCTAAATGAGGCCACAGAGATGACTAAGGGATGAGTGAGATGGAAGCCGAGCATCTGCTGACATGGCGACATAAACCACCCCCCAGCTCTGCATCTGCTGACCAGCTGGCGCCGCCATTTTGCCTGACCCTTGTTTGCGTCGCAGCTTAATCTAATACCCTAATCGTGCCATCCCCCACCCATCCCATACCCCCACAAACAACCACTAGACCCAGGGATTCACAAAGGGATTTAAAAACCCTGTGGGAACAACCCTCTAGTACCCCTAACCAAAGGCCAGCTCAATATGGCTTCGTCTCTTCAGCAACACTTAGAATCCATCCCACAAAATTCATTTTGTGTCTCCCTGCAAATCAAGTTTTTAATTAAAATCCCTCCCAATGCCCAGTGTCTAAATATTCTATCTTTCGTAAGGGAAATACTTTAAAAATATTACTGCTGCTGTAGACCAAACACCATCATCAGTTTTAATATAATATTACACTCTACTGACCATACGTAATTTTATTAAATGAATTACTAATCTGATTAATATTAACTTAGTGCAAAAATAAAATTCAATAACAAAAAAATGGCGAAACATAAAAACAGGCGAACATAACACGATTTAGATAATAAAATGGTTCTTTCTATTTTATACTCATTTAAGGACTATGAATTTAGACAATAGAATGAGTCATTGTATCCTATACAATGAGTTACCTCAAAGGAAACATGGTTGACAATGTTTTAACTATTTCATTGTAGTTAATTTTCAATAGAAGTCACATGAAATCTCAGTTTGAGAACAAAGTACCATGCTACCATACACTATTGAGCAAGCATTGGTGATCAAGTTAATTGGAGAATCCTTATTAAAAAGTAAATAATATAGTAAAGAATAATAAATTATAAGACGAACAATATATATAAAGAAAGTATATCAAGAAAAATGTCATGAATATAGCAGATGAAGCTTACACTATTCTTCAATTAACTATAGATCTTATTAGCGGTGTGTTATATTTATACTTAATTTTTCTATTAAATATATATATTTTAATTTTTTATCATTTTAACCGAGATAGTGCGTGGCTACATTCTTGGTCTCCAACAATCACTGAACAGGTGAGCTTGGGTATTCTCTCTCTTCTCTGTTGATCACCGTTTAACCAATAATTGAGACTGTATTTATAGCTTCAATTTATTTCTTTGTCTCAATTTGTATGGAAATCTTACTGTTGTATTGAATCGTTACAGAACATTTTCTCATCACTGAAATTCAGAAAATAGTCTAATGTTATACGACTAAAACAACTGGTTCTTTCTTCTCCAAGTTGCTGGCTGATATAGAAGTATATATATAGTATTTGATAACTATTTTTAAGGACTTGGTCTTGGAAGTTAACTTCTTATTACACCAACGTTCCGATGTATTTATACACCATCATACACCTAGCCTTCAAAAAAATTCATCAAATAGTGTGTTGAATTAAGACATCAAGAACAATTTGAGTATATATATATATATATTTGTAAATTTTGGTAGCAGTACTTCTTTGACACACATTATTGAAAATTACACCAAATTTAGCTGATACCTGTTTCTTAACAAGTTTCTCAATTTTTCTAAATAACACTCACGTTATTTCGTCTACACAATAAAGTACATCTCCTATGGTCGACATGTTTCGAATGATCAACATTCATCATCAGGAGGTGAATAAGTCAATGTAGTAAACAGCAAAAGTAACGAGCAGAACTCTTCTTCTTCTTTCTCTCCTATTAATGATGACAACAAAGTCGAAATTTGAAGGGAGTTGTGTGTTGTTTCTACGTGTTCTATTTTTGTAACCGTTCACATGTTAACCTAAAGTACCGTTTTATATTGCACATAGACAAGAGGATAACAGAAACCAATCTCTAGAGAAAATCTACAGGACAAATTCGGAAAACCACCACTTTCCTAGTTGTGCACCAGTGATTGTTTAGGAAAGCAAAGTAGGATATTTCTAAAAGATTACTTCCTTTTCTTGTATCGTAATCATTGTTTAATTTCCTTCTTTATAATATTTAACAGTTTTAAATCTATAATACAATGTTATATTCCATATTTTTTTATTCCTAATAACTATATGGCTAGTAGTTCTGGTTTTTATACTGTACAAATAATCAAAAACATAATTAATGTTAACGTTTAGCGTTAACCTTTAATGATTGCTTGTTAAAGCATTAAATTATTAAAGTTAACCTTTAAGCTTGCTTGTGAATCAGTTCTATAAACTTTAAAATTTTGTAAAAGCATAATTTGGAACCATAAACTAGTTTACAAAAAAAAAAGAGAAGGTAATGAAGAGTTATCTGAGAATTTATTGTTCAATAGAATGAAAAAAATATATTATCATACTTGCAATGTATATATAAAATATATCTTTAACAAATGATCTCATCTCTTGTTTCATTAAAGAAAGAAATCCAATACGGCACCTCCATAGATGTATAAATTAATTTATGAGTCCTCACGCAGGTAAAAAGATACCAATGTATAAATTACTGAAGGGAAACTGAAGCCCTTTGAATGAAAGAGTGAAAGCAAGTTAGTTACATTGGGTATTCAAAGAGAGAGTAAGAGAGAGAAAGGGTGAGAGAGAGAGAGTGAAAGAATATGATAATTATGTTCATTTTCTTACCCTCTCACAGATACAAAAATATCAATCTATTAATGTAAAACAAAACTGAGGTTTTTGACATAAAATAAGATCTGAAATGTTTAAAACAGAAGTGTCTTTGATGCCATAATATAATTTTGTTTAGTTAAAAAGTTAGATTTGTAGGTTTCCTCTGTAAAAACATAAATGTGCTAAATCTGTTGGTCACTCCAAACTTGTCGCTTAATATATGTAGAGTGTGATGTAATTTGAAAAAAGATTTTACAAGAACAATAAGCAAATGGCCCTTTCCCAAGACAAATCACTCCTGCAGCTGCATATGAATGTCAAACTTGAAATTAAAAAGACCCGATAGCTTCGAATTTCCTTGGCTCTTGATACTATAGACATTATGCCAGAGTGAGTTTAAACTGCCATATTTAAAGCAAAAATTTCCTGAATATAAAACCGATTAATTGAGGATTGCAGTTCATTCATTTCTATGAAATGTCATATTTGCGAGTATAATAACCTTGTAGCGAAGAACGAACATTCCTTAAGAAATAACTGTACAACGATCACATCCCGGAAAATTTTTTAAAGTAAGACATAAACCTATTCGTAAGTGTTAATTTTGGCTTAGAGCTCTTATTCTCGTTTCTTAATATTTAAGTTAACAACAAGTTAATTTTATCAAAAAATGGCTACTTTTTAATAAAATATGAGACGTGATTTCCTGAAATGATTTTGTTGTCAAGCTTTGTCAAGTGGTAAAGATGAAGTGCAGCTTGGGTTGTACGACATGGAGTTAGTCAAAATCGTTACTGAGCTGCCGTGTTAAGTCGAGCCGGGAAGGTAAGTGGGTGCTGAAGTTAGCTGTTGGAGAGATAATGGGGTAGTCGAAGGAAGGACGGCCGTTCATGGCTGAATAAAGCAAAGATTGTAATGGATTTAGGAACAATTGGGAGGTCAGGAAGATAAGGGACTCGGGTTGGAAAGAAAGCGGTTAAAGTTAGGATTATGGTTCAAGTTGTGCAAAGGAGTCAGAGAGAGAGTGAGATGGTTCATAAATGGAAAGCGCGCAGGAAAATTAGGTGTCTCGTGGTCTAGTGGAAGGCCCAGCTTTACACGATTGAGCCTCTGGAAACAAACCGGCTAAAATGTTAAACTGCGAAAGCTATTGGGAGAGAAGCGTGTCTTGTCGATACTTCCTGTTAGATTAGTTGAGAAAATCAGTGAGGTTGGCCGGGAATGGTGGTGAGATGGGGCCACGAGCCGGAGTCGTGACCAGCCCAGCTACCGCTGCCATCTTGCCTCAAGGCGCGCTCATTCACCTTCCTCCGGAGCACCCGCATTCTTCCTCTTCCATCTATAACTTCACCCAAACACGGATATTCGGAGACGAACAGAGCACGACTTTGATTCTAACGCAACTTGCACACACTGTGGAGAGAATGAAACAATAACTCGACTACATTCACTTAAATCAAATACTAACAACTGACTTGGAAAAAAGTCAAGGAAACAATCCTGAAAAATGATATTTCTATTTAAAAAACTATCTGCCGTAAATGCACCCTCGTTTTATACAAAAAGCTATTAATTACCAACATTAGTAAAGTTATGTAAAGAGTAAATAACAGTGAAGCATAATTTAAATAAATGTCACCTCCATACAATTTGATGGGAAATTCACTGAATTTGTATGCAATTTAAGATTATAATATAATAGACAGATAAATGAAGCACAGATGAAAAAATGTTACAATAAATACAGCATTAGTTCATAAAACACAATTTTAAAATTCCTAACCATATTTGTTCAAAACTCTGAAAACGACTTCAGTGGCCAAAATACCTTCTATTTTAACCACTATTTCAATTCAATAGTTTCTATTAAATTTAAATCAAATTTGTCACATACTCATAATCTAGATATTATTTCTATTAAATACGGTGCATCATAAAAGCTGAAAAGTTGAAATTTTTCCATATGATGAATGTGTTTATGACCATACCATAATTTATTAGCTATTACCACAATAATAAGAGAAACAGAATACAACCAACGTTTAGTTTGTAGAGTATCATTTTTAAACAATCTTACTTCAACATACCTCAAAAAATAACAAATAATTCATCCGTTGAATTAACACTAACCTAGTTTTGTATTGATGGTCATATGAATGCAAATTATTTCAACGATTGGGATGATAATACAGAGCAAAATTTTTTTGTTGGTTCATTTCAATTAAAAAGTTAATGTTATTAACTTTTTAAAAAAAGTGCTCTGTTGTTTTCCTCCAGAGCACTTTATTCTGTTTGAAACAGATTTTCAAGAAAATTAAATTAAATTTTAATTTTAATTTGGTGTAACTCAAATATTATTTCTTTTTCACTTTCAATAACATTTGTTGAACATGTATCTGAAAGAAAAATATTCGGTAAGGTTCTTTACAGCATGACATAAATGTATACGACTCTCCGATTTCAGCGAAATTTTAATAAGTGACTTATTCATTATAAGAAAGTCAATAATGGCACCTTTAAATTGTCACTGATTGATCAACACACGAACAAGAACCGCTTTGATGACTGTCCAATAGTTAATGAGATATTACTTCAAGAAGGCATAAACAACAGAACACGGAATTCTCGATTGGAGTAAACACTGTATTCGCTAATTATTTACAAATGTTGCAGTCTATTCCTAGCAAATAGGTCAACTCCATAAATTTTCATTCTTCATTTTCTAAACAACTGTTATTTCAATGATATCATATTTTTAATTTACAAAAAAATCCATTTTCCTTTGTTTATTGAAAACTTCTACACTACTAGGCGTTCATAACCAGTGGTTTGAAAACTGTATTTACTTCTATTTAACTGCTTTATTTCATTTTTACTTTATTCAAGTTTAGTAAAATAGAAGTCTTTGGATCTGAAATCGTCGAAAGGACAGAATCCAACAGCTTTACACCCGCTTTCAGGGATAGTGTACACGAGATATTCTATCTTCATATGAAAAATCTGGGGTCTTTGAGAACATTCGAACCTCCAATCTTTACTACTACTGGAAAACGATTACACTACACGACTGTTGTATTTTTATGTTTGGTTCTGTCAATGTAGATAGTTGTGAATCTAACTACATTTCAATATACAGGTTTTTCAAAAGAGTGGGTAATATTTTCTCTAACTTGGATTAGGCAAAATTTATTTCTCCCAATGTAGAATATTCATTATGTGGTATCATATAGGACTAAACTTTGGTCTATGGTTTTCTCTTTGGACGGCCATTGTAACCAGCCTAACCGTTTTGAATAGACCTCCAGTATAAAATCCAGTGAAAGATTAAATGTGATTTAGTCCTCAAAATTATCTACCATATATTGCACCATTAATTTTTCACTTTAACTGAAGTATATTGATCATAGGAAAACAAGTTGACGGATCTACCGTCTTTGTGGCTCCAAAGTCAGTTTTGATATTCTTTAGATGTTCCCAAGATGTTTATGCACCTTGATGTGGGTTCGTGTATACCCTAAATTTTGCAATCGTGCTACGAGTCACTCCGGTTGACTGATATTAATGACATCCAACAGTACATACATTCTTTATTGTAGAAATAGGCATAAAATGTTTTATTTTGCACATGAGAAAAGTTTGTAACCAAATGCTTTTTTAATTTAATACCACTCTTCTGTTCCTTATTGAACCTTTAAATGTAGTATTTTTTAAGCCCTAACATCTGGAAAAAAGTTTATGACCTTTTATGCATCATTCAAACTAATAGAACACTTTAAATGACAACCATTAATATCTACTTTTAGGCACTTGTTAGAAATATCTAGTTAATTGTATTAAAATCTTCAGTTTTTGAAATAATTAATGAATTTTAAATTTATATTCAAAATTATATTATTAATAAATAATCTTTAATAGAAAGCAGAAATTTGATA
Source organism: Hermatobates lingyangjiaoensis (assembly GCA_026182355.1). Classification (NCBI taxonomy): domain Eukaryota; kingdom Metazoa; phylum Arthropoda; class Insecta; order Hemiptera; family Hermatobatidae; genus Hermatobates; species Hermatobates lingyangjiaoensis. The sequence goes on from JAPFBL010000143.1 coordinate 1,669,477, forward strand.
TAAATAAGTAAAACTTTACATAATTATTCCAACAATTAATTAATGGAAATTAATTCGATTAAATATTAATAATTAATCATTACTAATTATTTAAATTAATTAGGCAATAAAAATTTTTTACTGAACTTTCTATTTAATTAACTGATTGATTGTAATAATTAACGTCAACTATGAATACTGTGCTAAATATAAAATAAAAGTTAAAAAATACTACAATGGATTTTATAAGATACTTATGAAGTTTGTATTAATTCTCTGAAATTATAACAAAAATCATTTGGAATATTATTAACTATAACACTTTACCTACGTTATGACTATACAGTGATAACTTGTTTAAAAAAATTTAGTTTTAGTTATCTTAACTTGTTTGGTTTTTGGTCATCATTGATTGGGAAGCAACAACGGTTCCAAAAAAAATTTATTTTGTTTTATACTAAATTAAAGTTTACCAGCAACATTTGTTTGGAACATTTACATAAATATTGGAATAGAGCTTCCTTAAAAAAAAACCTTTCGCACTTTACTTGTCTTGGAAAGTCAAAACGTGGAAGTGCAACACTGAGTAGCTACTTCAAGGGATTACCGAAAGCCATTTATGACATATATTTCATGACAGCAAAAGTTATGTTTTTTTATATTCAAGAGATGCAACGAATGACTATAAGGTGTTTCTGCCATAGGACTATAACCAGATTGATAGTCTCCAAGGGAAATATAACTACCTTTATGCTTTTAAAAGTCAGTCATTTCATTTTAGCCTCATAATTAACGCTTTGAGAATTATTATTCCTCTTTTCACGTAGTAAGGTCTGTTTTATGCTTGTCTTTTTTATTTTTCTGGCAAAAATTTAATTGGAATATGTGAAGTGTATTTTAATTAACATTCTCTTTAAGAAGATAAGAACCACTATGGATATTAATTCCGGGAATTATGGTTCATCATCCACCTGTCGTTTGCTTTATGAACATTATAATGGGGTTTTTTTATTTGTATGCAGACATGTGAGGGCGTCTTGCACTCCTCTCTTTAATGCGCGTCTTCCATTAGTGGAACGTGACGTTCACCACAGTCACATACAACTTAAATGCAGCTGTTTTCTCAGGCTCCTTTATCCTCGAAACCTATTTAAACCTATTTATAACCTATTAAGCATCTTATTTAAAAAAAAAAAATTATTTACTCAAATGCTAAATATATGTTAATAGTGTATTTTTATGGTTATTACGTTAAATTAATTTTAATAACATATAAAACATAAAAAATGGTAATTTTTTACAAAAATTAACGATGCCTATATACATAATGAATTTTTAACAGTAAAATAAATTGGAATAGATTGAAGACATTAATTTAAATAGAAAAAAGAACATGCAAAAAGAAACTATGAATACTGTAAATAAGTTAATTATAAAATAATAAAATGAATATTCACAAACATCCAGTATGTTACATTCCTATGTATACAACTGTGTATTCGTGCATGCAGTACGAATGTTCACCCCGTATAATACAATAGAGTAAAAAGAAAAGACAGTTTGAGGTAGCCTTCAACTGGATATTTGAAAATTAGAAGTAGAACTAAACCATTCAGAGCTTCAATTGTAAATGTACTGTTTTATTCAAGCTCTGGTTATCCTCATTGGTCCGACCTGCACTTTTAACTCTCAATCCCCCAACAGCAATCATTAATAGTATCTAATATCAATCTATTTCAAATATTTTATTTCGTATATATATATATATATATATATATATATATATATATATATATATAAAGATTTCACATAATAACAATCAATGATCAAACCACAATAAGAAATGGGAAAACAAGATTAAGATCTTTCAACTGTAACAAGCGATCTTCGTCAGAGTCAAAAACCCAACTGAGTTGGTTTTCCCATTTCTTATTGTGGTTTGGTCATTATATATATATATATATATTCATTTAATAAACGGAAATACGATCCAAACTGCACACAATACGAGTTCAAAAACGAAGAAAAGTAATAAAACAGAATACTCTTCTTCGATTTTCAACTCATATTATTTATAATATATATATATATATTGTTAGAAGTAGCAGCAGCTTCTGCTCTCACGATTTTTGAGCATGTGCCCTCAATCTTGCAGGCTATTCTTCTATCTTGTGGTTAGAGTTTCCAGATCGATTGTCCAAGGGACATCAATTCATACGAGCTCTCGTCAGCTAAAATCCAATAAGGCAAGTTTATTGGACCAATCAAAAACCACATCCACTAAGGAAGTTTATATAAGCATCCTACCAGAAGATTTTACCTGACGATGACCAACGTAATTATGGTCGAAAGCTCGTATCAATTGATGTTCCTTGGACAATTGATGTGGAAGCTCCAAACACAAGATAGAAGACCCGCCCGCAAGATCGAGGCCACCAGCTCAAAAATCGTGAGAGCAGAAGCTGCTGCTACTTTTAACAATATTTCCATACAAGAAGATTTTCTGCCGATTTACACCAATATATATCTATATATATATATATGTACATTTTATTTATAGATTCTATTAAATACATAAAACAAAGATTTTTCATCGACGGCCTCACAAGGGAACACACATAGGACACATTGGCCCTTTGTGATAACACACAAAGAAGATGATTCTACATTGAGAGTCCTAAATTTTGCCTAACTCATGTGCATTTAGAGTAGAGATCTTTAACTTGTACCTGGCATCTTACAGACTCGGTATCAAAGGCTTAAAGTCCTCTCCGAGAGACGACTTGCTCAGATTTATTCACCTTCCATGTGAATAAATCGAGGGCCAGATTGGGTATTGAACCCCAGACCTAAAAGTTCAGGACCGAGAACGTTTCCACTGGGCTGACCTAGCCCCCACATAAAATATAAGTATTATATTTTGAATCAAGTAACATTATTTCGTAGCCTCACATTACTCACTAACAGGATAAACAATAAAAATAAATAGAAAATATCACATGCTTGTTTTATACCACATGAGAAAATAAGAAAAATTTGATGAATAGAATATTAAATGAAATGTAGGTATAAGATGAAATATCAATGATCAAACCACAATAAGAAATGGGAAAACAAGACTAAGATGTCTTCGTCAGAGTCAAAAACCCAACTCAGTTGGGTTTTTGACTCTGACGAAGACCGCTTGTTACGGTTGAAAGATCTTAGTCTTGTTTTCCCATTTCTTATTGTGGTTTGATCATTGATTGTTGTTTCACGTGTTTATGTGAAATCTTTTTAAAGATGAAATATATATTGTACTTACAAATTATTTAATATAAATATTAGAAATTATATGTATTTAATACATCCGATTTATTAAATATTCTATTTAAGTCGGAGTTGGGCTTATTTTATCCAACTACTACTCTTTTAGCTTAAAAATCTCTGACTGAAACTCTCTAATACTAAAACTGACCTACTCCGACTCTCCAACTTGTGCATTGACTGTAATTGATGGGGTAGGAAATAAACTACACTCTGATTGAAGTGTTCATGAAGGCTGGGGGTTCTTCAGATAGCAATAACTCTGTGAAGATTTATATAGATATGTTTATAACTCTTCTATATATTATACAAGAAGAAGAAGTTATTCTACTATAGTTTTCAGATAAATATACCTGAAAAAAAAGTTTTCTTTTAAGATATACCTAATTAAAAGTGTGTGAGTGAGAAGGAGAATGAGACCAACAAAACATAGAGAAGGAGTAAGAGGGAGAGAACGAGTAAAGGAATAGTTTCTGAATGAGATGTTAAGGACTGGCTGTGAGGTTAAATCATTAAGCTAAGAGTGAGGGCGAAGTCGTTGAATGGTATTGTGGCCTCGACAATAGCCACAAGGACATTTATTCTAACTGCTCCCTTGTCACTTTGTTACCTTCTACAACTCCCATTATGAACAGTGATTCGCAGTCTAGTTAAATCTCTAACAGCCCACTTCGGTGTAGAAATCAAATTTCTAACCTCCTTTGAAACATTCACCTAATACATACAACTTTAGTTTTTTTTTTTTCATATTAAACATTCTTAACACAACTAATTGATCAATTCCACAACTGGTTTAAAATTTTAATTAATCATCAAATAATTGAAGGGGTTCATAATATAATAAAATATATCTATATTAGTATATCTAATAAAAATTAAAGTTTTTTAAAAAGATAAGAAATAAACTAACTCTGATAAAATTTATAGTAATTGCTAATCTGGCTGGCAGCAACAAAATAAAGTCTTCCAGAGGAGCCCTTTCATTTGTATTTGTATATCATTACTGAGTAGCAGAGTCAAATTTTTAGCCTCGTGGCAGTCATTAAAAATAAAACTATGGAAACGGGCCATCAATAAGGTCTTATTATCATTCCTATTTTAAAATATAATACTCTACTTCATAAGATCATTTTTATTTTCTGGGTTTTAATGCCATTGATTTATGTACAATTGTAATGCGTACGTACACACACAAACAATTGACAGACAGACAATTACAGCTTCTAATTTTCGATTCAACGGTAGATATTAAAGAGGGTATTATGTGTGTGGTTTTAATTATATTTAAACTTTTCAAATTTTTGTGTTTGTTTTGACATTTATTTGTCAGATATCCCATCTTCTTTCAATATTTAATTATATATATATACAGTGACACATAAACAGAAACACAACAAAGTTAGTTGACTGTCGTCCCTCCGTCAATTCACTTCTTCTCCTGAGGACGACCGCCATTACGGTCGAAATATTGAAAAGTGAGTCTTTGTTGTGTTTCTGTGTCACTGCTTATTTTAATTGTTATTTGTCCTGCCGGACCGTTTTTCGTTTATCATGGTATATATATATATATATATATATATATATATATATATATATATATACGAGTTCGAGATTAACAAAGAGCAACACACAAAGTAGGGAAACACACTTACAGACTCAAATTTTCGAAAATTTGAGTCTGTAAGTGTGTTTCCCTACTTTGTGTGTTGCTCTTTGTTAATCTCGAACTCGTATTGTGTCCAGTTTGGATCGTATTTCGTTTTATCAGTGAATATATATATATATATATATATATAAACACTAATAACTTCTCGACCGTGTGACAGATATACAACTAAAAAATGATTGATCGGGATGCGGTCAGTTTCTTCCACTTTTTAATTCAAACTCTCATTGCCGACGTTTCGATTTTATTCAAAATCTTTTTCATAGGCCTACAAACAGAGGAAAAACAAGAATTTTTATACGTACATTTTTAAAACACAAACAAAAGAAGTACACTATGAAAATTAAATACAATCTTAAGTATTAGGATAACAATGACAGAATAATAAAAAAGAGAAAAAGATGGAGTCTAACTATAAAAACAAAGTTTTTTTACAATGTACTTACATAAGTAGGAGTATTGGCAATTGAAGGAACTATTACATTTTCATTTCTGAACTAGTAATGACTCTTAAACTATTCAATGAAAACCGTTAATAACCGACTCTGTACAGCTGATAAGCAGGTAACTATTGAACAAAATTTCACTAAATCTGTTAGGTATTCAAAATACTAGAATAAACACTATTTAAATTCGCTATATCGTTTCTATGATTAATACAATTTTGATCTTTTTTAATGAATAGCATTTCAAGGGTTCTTCTTCTATGTTCGTCCTGTTCTTTACTCATAACGGTTGTTCCATCAAAGTCAAATGTATGTCCTTCATTTATTGAATGATATGCTAATGCTGTGGCATTAATCTTTTTTGTTCTAACAGAGTATTTATGTTGATATATGTTTTTAAAGGAAAATAAGAAAAAGGTGAAATTCCTGTTGGAAAAAAACTCTTACCCAGGAAATCTAATAGAACGTATTTGGAGAAAGTATTTAAGAGAACAGACGGAACACATGGAAAGAACTACTGATAACCATCAAATGATGAATAAAAGATATTTCAAATTCCCATTTATTGAAGGGCTATCACAAAATATTCAAAAACTGTTAAAAAGGAACTTACCAGAAATCAATTTAGCATATTATAATAAACAAAAAGTAAAATTATTATTTTCTAATTTAAAAGACAAGATACCAAAAGATTTAGAAAGTAATATTATTTATTCTATAAAATGTATAGAATGTAATAAGAAGTATTTTGGTGAAACCAGTAGATTGTTAAAAGAAAGGATATATCAACATAAATACTCTGTTAGAACAAAAAAGATTAATGCCACAGCATTAGCATATCATTCAATAAATGAAGGACATACATTTGACTTTGATGGAACAACCGTTATGAGTAAAGAACAGGACGAACATAGAAGAAGAACCCTTGAAATGCTATTCATTAAAAAAGATCAAAATTGTATTAATCATAGAAACGATATAGCGAATTTAAATAGTGTTTATTCTAGTATTTTGAATACCTAACAGATTTAGTGAAATTTTGTTCAATAGTTACCTGCTTATCAGCTGTACAGAGTCGGTTATTAACGGTTTTCATTGAATAGTTTAAGAGTCATTACTAGTTCAGAAATGAAAATGTAATAGTTCCTTCAATTGCCAATACTCCTACTTATGTAAGTACATTGTAAAAAAACTTTGTTTTTATAGTTAGACTCCATCTTTTTCTCTTTTTTATTATTCTGTCATTGTTATCCTAATACTTAAGATTGTATTTAATTTTCATAGTGTACTTCTTTTGTTTGTGTTTTAAAAATGTACGTATAAAAATTCTTGTTTTTCCTCTGTTTGTAGGCCTATGAAAAAGATTTTGAATAAAATCGAAACGTCGGCAATGAGAGTTTGAATTAAAAAGTGGAAGAAACTGACCGCATCCCGATCAATCATTTTTTAGTTGTATATATATATATATATATTCACTTGACAAACGGAAAGACGATCCAAACGGACACAATAACAGTTCAAAATTGAAGATAGGTAGCATAGGAAGTAAAGAAACACACTTGCAAACTCAAATTTTCCGGCAATCCGTCTTCAGGAGAATAGAGAAAGAGAGACCAAGCACGTTGTAGACGCAACGGCTAGTAACCTATATATATATATATATATATATATATATATTGTAAACAGGAATACGATCCAAAAGGACAACAAACCTTTCACGGAGAATTACAAACACAGAACTAAGGAACAAATTCACGTACTGTCTCTAATTTTTGGTAGGACTGTCATCAGGAGAATTGAGATAGGGACACCAAGCGCACTTGAGAAGCGCTTGGTGTCCAACAGTCTCCAACCGTCGCTTGACAAGTGCGCTTGGTGTCCCCATCTCAACTCTCCTGATGACGGTTCAACCCAAAATTAGAGACAGTAAGTGTGTTTGTTCCTTAGTTTTGTGTTTGTGATTCTCCGTGAAATGTATATATATATAGAGAGAGAGAGAGAGAGAGCGAGAGAGAAACTTAGAAAAATGACTAAGTAATTCAACAGAAAACAAGTGGTCTTCGTCAGGGTCTATGTGGTTGGCCTCCAGTAAAGATATGATAGTTCAAAACAGTGATCTATTTCGAAATTTTAAACAATTCATAAACCTTATAGACTTTCCGAAAATGTTATAGTGTGCATCTAAATGTTTAATTTAATGTAATGAAAGGCTTAATGTAATTGTACTGTAATGTATTTGAATGTTAAAACTAAGATTCGATAGCATGTAATATTATATATGGTGCATGCGAAATAAATGGATTAAAAAAAACTGGAATTACCCACTTAATTGATTTAATCGATATTTAATTCAGTTTCCCCGTTTCTGTAATTCTAAAATGATATTTGAGATCAAAATTTCCTCTTCTAATATTTATTTTCATTATGAAACTGACCTATTGAAGCGTAAGATAATTGTCTTAGAAAAATATAATTAAGATTTTGTTATTTATTCTGACTAGAAACAGATAATTTATTTGATTAACATTTGAATGTTTTCTCTCATATAAAGAAATTCGGCTACTAGGTAATTCAAGTAATTGGTAATATTAAATTCGTTTTTTTTCCTCCTTAATTTAAACATACTCACTTTGAATTTATATGAGATAAAATCTGGTGCAAATCTTTTTTTTTTTATCTTTGAGATATTTATATGTATACCGTATTTATAAAATATGTTAGCTTAATTATTTATTTTTTCATATACTCCTATACATTTATAGAAACATCAGTCCATTTTATCCCCGAAGTACTGTGCCCGACCGAATTTGACTTCCTTATATTTTCATAAAAACCAGTTAACTCTACACCTATTTCTGTAGAATTATATTCTATCTAATCTTTGGTTGTTTTTGCAATCATTTGGTTTGTTTTTGATTTTCCAAAAATAAAATCCATTTGTATCAATTAAAAATATATTAATAAAATTAAAAAATATATGTGTATGCACACCATAAAAATAATATAGTAACGTAATATAATATGTGCATATCAGAAAATTAAAATATATATATATATGATCAAACCACAATAACAAATGGGAAAACAAGACTAAGATCTTTCAACCGTAACAAGTGGTCTTTGTTAGAGTCAAAAACCCATATTTATATATATATTACAAGCGTGGTTCTTTGAAAGGACATTATGCAAATCAATTTCCTTTGGACAACATATTTGGGAATTACCACCTTCTATTCGTAAGACTGTCAGGAGACTGGAACAGCTTCTTTTGAAAGTCGTAAATGCTGAAGCTGCGGTACATTTCAACAATATATATATATATCACCGGACCTGTGGATTCACTTAACTCTGGCTTATTTTTTTAAAATTATAATTTTTGAATTATCTTTGGAAATTAAAATAACTTAACAAACAAAGTAATTTATTTAGCATATACTTTGATTGAAGGAAATATCAATCTTTTATTCATATTCTGCGAAATATTATTTGGTATAAATTATTTTTGAATGAGCGTTAATTCGTAAATCTTTTTGATTAATTCATAATTATTGATTATTTTCATTTACAATATAATTAATAATTACATAAACATTGTATAACGTTTATACAACTGCAGCCAGGAGGTGTTGTTAACTAAATAACAATATAATGTTGTTAATTTCATCGTAATAGTGTATAATTTGTCATAGGCGCAAGTATTTATCATGCCCATTAAGTTTAAAAACTATTTAGCGCCCACATGATCTACAAAACTGCTGTAGAATAAGAACTTTTTCCCGCAAATTGATGTTGGTCATTTGCAGGATTTAATAAATAGTGAACCATACAAAGTAAGAGATGGTAGTATTTTTTCTTTGTAGAATATGTTTAAAAGCAAGGAATAATAAAAGAGGGAGTTGAAATCTTCTTTCAACATGAGATTGTCAGGAGATTTGAAAGGTTTTTTTTTTCTGAGGGTTGTTTATCAGTACCGGTGGTGGTGGTTACGGGTGGTATATATAAGCCGGTTCCAAAGAGAGTATTGTATTTCTTACAGAAAGACAAATTAGTTTCCAACCAAGCGTATATTTCTCAAGTGTCTTGTAGATTTTTGTGTGACTGGGGGAAGAAGGAGGGACAGAAGGTTTGAAAGGAAGGGCCAGGTAGAGGGGGAGGAAGGGACACAAAAGGACGAGGTCCTTACTTTGGGTCTAGGTATGGGGATGCTGTCACAACAGATGGGTGGGATCTTTTATCTCTCTTGAGGCAGGACGACATCTGGGCGGTGCCGAGCAAAGGGGTCCCAGCATTGGCTGGGGATTGACCAATAAACTCGCTCTGCGACACTGGTGTGACATTATCCCTACCCCAGGGGGTCCCTCCCGTGGCTTGACACTACCTACCTTCCACCCAAACAACTTCCTTCATAGTCACCATTTCTACCCACCTATTATTTATTAATTTTACACAACTATCAGACTTACTATAACTACAACAATTAAATTAAACCATTAACACAAATAACATATAAACTGCATTTTAAAATAAATGAAATAATAAAATATACACTAAGAAACCAAAGTGACTGGACTTTTTGAGAGTCATCTTGGCAAAAACTCAACTCTGTATTCCATAGTTTCAAAAATTTATATTTCCATTTCCAAGACCTCCCAGGAATGTAGAACAATAAAAACGTGGAAAGTTAAAAGGATAGGTTCTAGACAAATATGATTTAAACTTTGACAAACCGTTATTTCTTAAAAGAGATTTTTTTCTATCTAAGAGTTCAAATGAACTATTTGATGTTGTACCAATAACTGAAACTGAAATTCATAATTATATAGTTTCAACAGAAATTGTAATAGTAGTTTCAGTAAAATGTTTCAAAACTTGTTATAAAATAATTGAGAATATTTGTAAACCATGTTGAAACGAGAAGAACATTCAAAAACATTAAATAAATACAGATAAGCAAGTGTTTCAAGCCAGGCTGACTGCAAAGACAGTTCCTTGTTAATACAACACTCAAAAACAGTCGCTTATAATTCAGACCGTCTGTTATACTACTTTTTCTCAAATTGCTGCAGAACTTTTCAGTTTTTGTCTGTGGTTTTAATCTTTCTCATTTAATTTGTATTCCCCATATAATCTTTCATTTTGTTATATCTGAATACCTTTTATTTGTACACCTTTGGGATAGTGAAAGCAATTTATACTTTTATGAATGTTTAATACAACGGTATGTAAAACAAAATAATTAGATGATACTACAATACTTTAGTGGAAATAAATATAAACTAATTGTGTTTTACAGATATTGTAAAATAGATTTTGGCAGAAATATTAATAATTATGAATATTAATACCATCTGAATTTAGTGAAACATAAACAGATAAGGGTTAAGGGTATAGAAAGAAGTTCTTTGAGGCTGAAACTGCAACAAACCTTCCATCTGAGGCATTACCCTTTTATGTTCTCTCTCTGTCTATATAATATATATTTATAAAACTAAAGTTTATCGGGACTCGGTCAGTTCTTCAGGTTCAAATTAAATTTAAAAAAAAAATGTGTTAGTGTCTTTTTGGTTGTCTGATGAATTTTTTTTTACCTTGCTTGGTTATTTCAGTTCAGTGTCACGTATTCATTCAGACTACAGTTGTTAAAATCCACATACTATTTTTCGTTGTAAAATAATTTGTAATGCAATCCTTAGTTTTTCTGTTTCAAAATTTATACTTCTGTAAGTTTTCTGACTAACCTATAGTCAAAATCTCTATTGTAATTTCTTTACTGTAACTAATTGCACTTTTATGTATGCTTGATTTTTGAATGACTGTATTATTTCTTATATTTCCTCTGTTTTTGTAGGCCTATCAAAAAGGTTTTATGTTTAATTTGAACCTGAAGAACTGACCGAGTCCCGATAAACTTTAGTTTTGTTTCTATTCCACGGTGGATACTTTTATCAATATATATATAATCATCATCAAGAAAATGATCCACAAAGGAAAACAAACGTTTCAGAGTAATCTATGGGTGTACCGCAAATAGAAAAACACACTTAGTCTCTAATTTGCGGTTTAATTGACATCAGGAGAGAAAAGACAGGGAAACCAAGCTCACTTGAGAAGCGACGTGTCTGTTGGAGATATCGTCTATACATAATATATAATTGCCTCTATACCTGGTTATTTGTCTATCAATTTACTATTTATTTCAAAGGACTATTAACCTTGACATGGTTTTATATGTTAATTCGCATTGACTCTGGGAATGTTTCAGTTGGTCTAATGTAGTCTTTATGATGATAAATACTTTTTTGCCTGTATTTCTTAAAAATCTACTGCTGGTTTGTTCTATCTTCATATGAATGTCAACAATGTGTAAAAATAGTTATGAAGATATTACATTTAAATAACTTATACCATCATTATATTATATGTTGGAAGTACAAAAGTTCACTTTATAAAATTAAATAGTTATTCTAAACCCCTCTCTCCCCCGTGCCCCCCCAGAATTAACTATTGGAAAACATTCTGAGATTTAAAAAAAAAAATAATTACTGATTGATGAATAAAACCAGGAATGCATAGACTGCGGATATCAAGGTAAAGAGATTCAGAAAATCTTTATCCTACAGCTGTCCGACTAGAAGAAAATAACTACAAAATAATCACAAACTGACTTAAATTACACATCAAAACTGTGACACTAGGCATTTCACTTAAAGTTCATCTTCAGAACATTCAAAGTATAAGGTTTGATTGATTAATCATTGTCTATGACGAAAATAACATTTATCTGAGGAAAGTTGGGTAAAAGAGCCGGTTGCAGGAAATATTAAAACTTGTTTTACAAGCTTCTATTTTGTTGTCATCATATCACAGATTATGGATATCAAAACATCTGAACTGAGTTAAATGAAATCTTGACAGCACTAACAAGCCGTCAAATATTAACCGTACTGTATGGAATGCAATTGTTGAGACGAACTGACCTTTCCGTCTATCCAACCTTCAGGTGGACGCTGACAGTACCGCCTTCTGTTCTTTGCCACCAATCCATGCATGAACCACGTAATTTTCTTTTATTGTTGTTTAATTTTGAAACTGAACCACATTCTTTCTTGTTTCTCCCGTTCCACCCTCTTACAGAGATACAAGTTAAAGCTACATAAAGCCCAAATATTGCCTGAAATGGAGAGTTGTCTTCTTTTCTCTAATTTTTATCATATTCCATGTTGATCTGTACAACGACAGCTAATACAATATTTTTTTCTTTTCTTTTTTATTCAATAAATGCAATTTTTCTTCGTCACTTTGGTCAAATCAACTTATTTTGACTTGTCTATTTACCACACCTACAATTATTGTCCGTGAAAATATATTTTACATATAAGAGGTCCGCAACAACAGGTTTAATTTCATTGAGATTAGACATCACCAGAAGTTTTATATAATAATATATGTTGTGCTTGTTCAAAATGAACACCGCTTTTCGAGACACTCAACTTCCATGTTGTATTCAAGTTTCCCTTAATTTGTTCAAGTTAGTGCCCATTACATTACTTTCTAGTATTTGTCTACCACCTAACCTAAAAAAGAGTTGTTAAAATGATGCCCCTTTGTAAACATTATTACTTATGTAAAACATTACAAGTTATTAAATTAAACATCCATTTCATCATAGGGAGGTAATTTTCATTCATTATTCACAATTTCCCAAATATTCTCTTAATGTGAGAATTATACTTTCAATTACAAATACAATTTAATTAATCACTCAGCAACTAAACTAAATGGACATTCCTATTAAACAGATGAAAAAAATTATCCTTTTGTCCAAAATTGTTCAACTATTTGGTTACAACATGAAACTTTTATTTTGATGTTAGGTGTGCTGCAGTAACAGTCCTACAAGGAACACACATGGGCCGATAATGAAACCATACAATGAACATTCTACATTTGAAGTTTTAAATTTTTGCATAACTCAAGTGTATTTTAACGAGTACCTAACATCGTAAGTTCTTAATATTCTTAATGTTCTCTCCGTGGGATGACGTACTCAGGATTATTTACCTCCTGCCTGAATAAATTGAAGGTCAGAGTGGGTAATGAACAGCGGATTTACCCGTCCAGAGATGGTCACCTTACCACTGTGCTTACCCTGGCCCCCTTTATTTTAGTGTTACTTTAATTTTTCATTTAGATAATTGAATGATCACACTGTTCTCTTAGAATTTCTCATGGATGTTACCCTAAAATACGCTGTAACTAATATATGAAAGTTGTTCCATTGCTTTAGGACGGCATGCGCTCACAATTGGTCATTCATTGATTCGAATGAATAATTGAACAATTGGTGACTAGGCACATCTTAGTAAGATGTCTTAACTCATGTCTTGAGTTAATTAAGTTATATCAATAATGTAAGAATATCGCAGAAATAAATGCAAAAGTTTATTAGTTAATGTTAAGGCAGAATATTAGGATAAAAAAGCTGAGTACTTAAGGAGAAATCCCAGAAATAAACAGCGATGTCAAAAGTACAGTGATACCTTTAACTGCACTCGGAAGCGCTGTTTAAACATTAGCATACAATTTGTATCGGTTGAGAAAACTTTAGAGTCCAGGTGTTAGTACAATTTCAAATGTCATAATGTAATAATCATTATTACATTTAATATAATAATAATACTTAATACTGTAATAATGATTATATAAATATAATAAATAAAACTTGAAAACGATTTTTCAAACCAAAAATCACTTTCGGAACACATTATTTGTTCATTTATACTTGTGGGACCTTGTTCTTACTAAAGCAAAAGTGTCCAGTTTCAAGTAACAAATACAACAGCCAAAATTCGCTTCTAATGAGTCTCAATAAAATATAAAAAATAAACCAAGAAACAATAAGCAAACAAAAAATGTATTCCTGTAATAAAGGGATAAGATAATGAAAAATTCCTTCAATGTGAGTTGATTTCATAGAATACTAGACAAGCATACTGAAATATGACTGTAATATCAGTTACATAAATTCATTCAAATAATATTACTTTTCAGTTAGTGATGAATTCACTGTCTTACCTCCTATGCTGATCCAGAAGTCGTTTGATCGATTTAGCACGCCTCCACCTCATATACACATGAAGTATGATGTTTGATGTTCAATTCATATCTCAGTGTAATCTACACTCTCCTCTATAGTATTAACAACATGAATGTAAATATCATCAAATCTATATTTCCTTACTACTGGAGAAATAAACAATTACTTATTTGGTTCTATTTAGTTCCACTTTATGTTGAGAAAAAACAATATGTTTTCATATTGATAAAATAATAATGAAACACTATGCTATTTTACTAGTAAAGAAACACATTGCCTGAAAGATGTCAATGTTGTTCAACCCAGCTGTTCTTGAATGAATTGTAACCTTTCAGGGAGGTAGCTGTGTTATCTCTCATGTGACTCTCGTACTGTTTCTTCATATACCTAGAACAATATAGACAAGTTCATTAATGATTTCATTTTTTAACGTGTTTCGGGTAGAGTCACCTATTTGGAATGATTATTTGACTAGATAAAACTACAGTCTAAAAATATAATATCAAAAATAAATTAACACTTGCAATAATATTTATATACCTTCTCGACAACTGATTCTTCAAAATTGGTGATTCAAGATTAGATCCAAAACATAATTACTTCAGCTTACAAATCGTTTCCCCGAAATTTGTTTAGCATTCTCAAGACTACAAAACAATGTATTAAAAAATTAGTACCATTATAAACAAATCTCTAAAAATAAATACATATAAAGAATATCAAATTATGTTAGAACAGATGTGTTTCTAACATAATTACTTTTATTAATTTTTAGAGCTAAAAACCATTTAAAATATTGGCAATAATGCAAAATAACTCTGCAAGGATACTTCCACAGAAAATTCAGAGAATAGAAAACAAAAAAAGAACACAATTATCAAAATACAAACAATTAAAGCATAAACAAACAAAGGACAAAACAAAAATGTATAAAGGTTATTACCTTTTTTGAAGGAACTACCAGTTCTTTTCCTCACACCGGATACTTGAAAAACATAACTATGAGCATTGAAATGTTTAAACCTGTATTTGTTCAAACAAATTCGTTTTTTGGTAAATGAAAATGTAACTATGAAATAATTTTGTTACATTTTCAACGTAAATTGTTTTAAATTTACGTAAAAATAATTTTTTAAAAACAATTACAAAATATTTTTTTAATCATATTTAATAAAGTGTGCTGAAATAAAATGTAACAATATCAGTTTTGAGCATAACATACAAAAAAATGAAATAAAATATTTAAAACATTGCAACGTTATAACAAACTGATGAGAATATTGGTTTTAATTATTATGCTTGAATATAAATATATATAGTAGATACTTGTATAATTTAATACAAGTGCATTAAATACATTTTATACTATGTATAACTTGTATAATATAGCTGCATATATATGGATACCTAAGATTTATATTTTTAAACAAACTTAAATTATTATGTAATAGTATTTGAAGAACTGTACAGGAAATTTAAACTGATAACTGTATTATCATCTCTTGGTTTATTTTATAAGTTATTAATATAATTTATTTGGCAGATACTAACAATGTCATATATTGATTGAGTCTAAATGTATAAAATATTGTGAAAAATAGTATAACATGTAATACCTTGTGTGAAGCATGTTTCAATGAAGAATTTAAAAAAGAAAAAAAATACTTTAATATGTTATTGGTTATGTTATCCTGGTATATATATATATTATATATATATATATATATATATATATATAAGCTTAACATGGAGTACTAGCCCCTTGTCATATAACGTTAAAATATTAATTTTGCGTTTGGACCCCCAGTAATCCTCTGTCGACCTCTGGATGTCTATGTGGCCACGTTGAGAACTAGTAGTCTAAACCACAGGAAGAAAATGAGAAATGGCTCAAAGTCTTTCAGTCAAAACAACTAGTCTTCGTTAGAATTAGAGTGTGACTCTGACAACACCAGCTTTTTGGTTGAATGATCTTAGTCACATTCTGAACATTTTATTGTGGTTTAGACATTATATGTACAATAATTGCTATAGCGGTTTTTGTGTTTACTGCTCGCATGCTATTGTTTTAACAAACCTACCTAGATTATTCACTTCATATTGTAATCTTCTTTTAATTTTTTAAGAACTAGTAAGAATAAATTTATCTATATAATGATTGATAAATTGATCCTAGTAAGAATAAATTGATCTAGGTTATAACTCATCATGACTATCCAAACAGTAGTACTATATTGTTTCTAAAAAGTCCTAAAAACTAAAACTAGTTTTGAATCTTGAAATATTGTATTAGAATAATACAAACATAGCAGGAACAATAACATTGAAAGTGAGGAAATATAAATTCTGGAATAATCGGCATTTGGGGCAATGATGAAAGCAGCAAGGAAGAGATAACCAAGATGGAATTATAAAAATATTATTTCTGAAGGCAGTATATATGGAATCTTATCATGGTTTAGATTACTTGGGTTCAGTTAAGATGTGATAAGAGCAGGGGCTCGACAAGCTTTCATCTGTTCAGCGTGCCTTAGTCTTATCAGCCTAGTATCAGATCAGTTCTCTCACATCCACATAGTATACACTTCATTGAAAAGCTATTGACCAATTCACCATCTACTACTAAGAACAATTTATTTAACACGGATATGACTCAGCAAAGCCAAGTGACACATTTATCCTGTATATATAAACTATAACTAAATTTTACTGAAACAACTAAAAAGATTAATTTATGTGGGACACCACTGGGTATGTTACCTATATTTCATAACTAAGATTATTTTTGATATCCTTACGATAGCTTTATAATCTTTAAAATTATTAATTTCTAAAGACACATGTCTTCTAGTATCAATGGCAGTTAATCTATTATTAATAAATATATAAAATAAACTGAATTTTTAAAAGAATTGGCTGACTATGTTTTTATTGGGTTCGGTTTCACACGAAATCTATTTTTTTTCATGCAACACTTGCAATTATAGATATGTTAGGTTCAGTGCTACACTATATGACACTAATTTTACTTATGACAGAGTCACATGTCGGGTTGGTGTCAACATTATTTTTGTTACATTTCATTGAGCAGACTACCATTCAAGTCATGTCAAGTTGGAGAGTAGCGTTATTAAACGGCTTAGAGGTCATCCATTGAAGAAGGAGGACTGATTCTCTGTGATCATTTATAATCGGTGTGGGCTGTCAAACTGCTATACCCTTGCCCTGCATCAGGGCAAGAAGAGTACGCCCTTATATGAATTCTTCCAGTTAAAGGCTGAAGGCTAGTGGAATGGTGATTGAGGCATTACTCCTATAGGCGGTAATTATAATAGTCTAATGATAAAAACCTCATGGTTGGTCATAATCCCTGGGACCTTGGTATCTGGGTCTGTCATGAAAAGTTGGCCTCAATCAGTGGATGTAGTTCCAAACTCAAGGTCGGACAGACGTTAGAGTGTTTTATCGGTTGTAGTAGTAAGCTAGTGCTCTACCAAATAGGCATAGATCAGCCCATGCGGGGACTGCAGTAGAATTCCCTTCGGGTCACCTTTTGCCTGGACAGTGGGATGTACTCCTCCAGAGTAGGCAGGGAGGGGAGGCAGACTCAATTAGTATAGTTTAGTCCTAAAACTACAGACGAGTGGTCAGTCACGCACTACCTGTCATTCCACTGGATAGGGACGAACTCTTGATCGACTTCTTCCACTGACGGCATGCACAAGGATTTCACATTTAAACTTAAGTGGAATCTCCAGTTTTTAACACTCTTTAAAATTCTGATTTTCAACATTATAAATTACAATGTTGTTTATTCTTTAAAACAAATTGTTTGTCAAAATTACAAAACTAGGCTTCAAATGATGATTTCTAAAAACTACAAATCATTTTATATGTAACTATAACAAATGAATTTTCTTTAAGTGTGGCCAGGGATTACAGCTTCAAAGAGTTAAGAAGTTTTTTTTTCTAATAATTCATCAATCACATCATCTAGTAGAAATTTTTGTCCACACAACTTAATTATCACCAAAGTTAAAGTTAAACTAATGGGAATGATTAAATTTGTTTTATTAATTTCTGACAATACTTCTGGTAACATATTTAGAAGTAATACTTCGCAGTGAAGCCTATATGGTAAAGTTATCAATCTGATTTTGACAAATTCATAAAATTGGGACTAAAAACGCAATTACTACCATAAGTGTGGAAAAAATTCAATCATTAATATTTGTAAACAACATTTACAAATGTCTAAGTTAGTTGTTTGATGACTTAACTACCATCATAACTGTAAAACTTAAATGAATAATATTGATATGCCATTTATTATGTTTCATGTTGAAACAAAGAAAATATAATTATCACCAATTATTACAACAAAAATTTGATATAATATTTGTATGAACTGTTAATATAATAATATATGCCATAATTATTTAGATGACCTATTTATCACTATCAAAATAACGCAAAATGTTTATAAACTCTTAATAATAGTTGAGAGGAGCAATTACAATTTAATTGGTACAGATCACTTCAAAGCTATCTTGTTTTCTCGAATGGTTTCGTACAGCATCATTGATAGTGCTTCTTGTTACTGCCGAGCAAACTTTGGTAGTCGATTACACTTAGTATTAATAGCCTCTTAATTGGATAATAATTACGCCTAAGAGTTAGTTGATTTGATGATAAAATTAATTTTATCTGGAATGTACTAGATAATTGAAAAATTGTTTGGTCCTGGTTCATGAAACCTGCTTCATTCATTATTTTGAAGGATTTCATGACTGCTAAATTTTATGGACATAGGAACATTATTCAAAATAAATTAATTAATTATTAAAACAACAAAAGTTATTTAACTTAATATATAAGTAAAATTATCTCTACTTATTTATAATAAAATAATTTATGAATAATTCAATAAATCCCTTAACTATACATTAATTAAATTACTAACTTGTTCAATAAAACAAATTTTCTTTAAATAACGCATAGTTTTAAGTTTATTTATAACTAATTAAATGAAAAAGTGAAAAAATATATTAAAATCAAACCCACGTTAAAGATAATGAACTTTTATTACAACAGACATTTGAGCAAACCTTATATGTTTATCTATTCACTTGTAAGTGTGAGCTGTAGTTCTTTGGGATTTCGTAAAGACTGATTTAAAAATTACAAGCACGGTTAAGAAAAGTGTTACTGCTGACACAAATTTCAGAGTTTTCAATACTGAAAAATAATAATAATTATTGTATTAGTATCAAACTCTGTATTGGGCTGGTAGTCCGGGGTTCAATCCCCACCTGGCCCTCGATTTATTCACGCGGGAGGTGAATAAATATGAGTACGTCGTCCCTCGGAGAGGACGTTAAGCCGTTAATCTTGAGCCTGTACGATCTCAAGTACTCTTTAAAGATCTCTACTCGAAATACACTTGAGTTAGGCAAACATTAGAATTCCCAATGTATAATCACCGATCAAAACAAAAAGCCGGTAAACGGCTGACGTTATCACCCGCTAGGGGGTCGGTTTACACAGAAAAAATCATGGAGGAAAAAGAAATGAAGATGGCAGTGCATAGCTCGACTTCAAAAAAAAAGAACAAATTGCACTATTACGCATATATGCCCTATTTATTACCATCAGGTAACTATTTAATTACAATCTGACATGTTTTTGCTTGATAGATCAGCATATGAGTAGTCTTTCATTATTCGTGAATAGTAAACTATGGATGATCTGTGATTGATAAACTACCATGGATAATGTTTACCTAAAACAAAGAGCAACTGTTAAAATAACATATCAAATATCACTGTACACATGTACATGTCCAAGAAACCTCTTGAAGAAATACTGTTATGAGCCATAGCAATAGTAAGATGTGATGGTGTATCATCCATTACTTGGAGGGTAGTTCTGCAGGAAATGTGTCAGTACTGCTTTGTATCTAGGGTAAAAGACGCGATTCATCCTTCTTAGGAGTTTGTTAATTTAATTCTTTTTATTTATAATTAACCATTTTAGAGCAGTTTCAATAACAGTGAATCCGTCCAAAGCTGTATCAATTTAGCTGAGTTACAAATGATGCAAGCAAACTCTCACCGATAAACAATTGACGCACGTAGATGATTGTTATGATTGCAGCTTCAGGGATTTTAATAAACAACAAAATTCTACGTTAGTTCTTTTTAGATCATTCTTATTTCAAAATAATTTTTAAAGAATGGTAATTTATATTATTGTCTTTCTTACTAATACCATCATCAATCAATTGTAGTATTATAGAATTATAGAGATTATTATACAGATTTATTGCAATACTTCTTACTTCAAGCATTGATAATACTACTAATAATAAAACATGCAAGAAAGAAGTTAAGGAAAAGAGTAACTCATGTATTTCAGAAGATAAAACAAGAAGGCAACAAATATTAGTAATGCTTTCTCATTATCAAAATGAAGGCACTTCTTGTAAGGTAAAAAGCTAATGAAAAAGTCCCCACATATAAAAATTTAATCGTATAAACAACGCTTTTCGAACACGTAGTGTTCTTCAGTGTGACACTCACCCTTTTTTAATGCCTGAAGAAGAACACTACGTGTTCGAAACGCGTTGTTTATACGATTAAATTTTTATATGTGGATACTGTTTCATTAGTTTTTACTCTAAAATGAGTAAATACCAGATAATAACCGATTGGACAAAGTTAGAAATAAATTCACTTCATTGGCTTTTATGATTGCATAACAAACCACGTTATTTTATGTGTTGTCCGTATTTAGCACTTACTAATTTATTCAGTTTCGACCATTTCTATAATATATATATATCATGATGTCCTTTTCTTGACCAACTGTTCATATATTTTTTGAGATTTATTGAGAGTTTTGGTCAAATATTCAAAAAACTTCGTTGCCAACGTTTCGATATATATTTATATCATCTTCAGGGCTAAAAACATTGTTACATTTAGCACACTTATTTCAACAAAACTGGTCTATTGTTTGCTATTATGTACATGGTCAACAAAAATTGAAAAATTACACTGGTAAAACCATAGATTTTTATAATTATGTTTGTTTTAATAATGTTTAGAAAATACAAAGATATAAATTTGTTTACCAGGGAAGTATGTTTACTGTTGTACCCCAGTATAAGGACACAATACAAATGAAAAGGAAAAAACATAACAAACAACAGTAAACATACTTCCCAGGTAAACAAATTTATATCTTTGTATTTTCTAAACATTATTAAAACAAACTTAAATATAAAAATCTATAGTTTTACCAGTGTAATTTTTCAATTTTTGTTGACCATGTACATAATAGCAAACAATAGACCAGTTTTATTGAAATAAGTGTGCTAAATGTAACAATGTTTTTAGCCCTGAAGATGATATAAATATATATCGAAACGTTGGCAACGAAGTTTTTTGAATATTAGACCAAAAACCCTCTATAAATCTCAATATATTTATTGAGAATTGAAATATATATATATATATTAGTATAGGCTGGCAGCAAATCTTCTTGGAGGCATACTTTGCTGAAATGTACCGCAGCTTCGGTATCAACGACTTTTAAACTAGACTAGAACAGCTTAGTTTAAAAGTCGTTAATACCGAAGCTGCGGTACATTTCAACAATATATATATATATATATATATATATATATATATATCAATGATCAAACCACAATAAGAAATGGGAAAACAAGACTAAGATCTTTCAACCGTAACAAGCGGTCTTCGTCAGAGTCAAAAACCCAACTGAGTTTTTGGGTTTATACCCAACTGTTCCAACTGTCAGTTGGGTTTTTGACTCTGACGAAGACCGCTTGTTACGGTTGAAAGATCTTAGTCTTGTTTTCCCATTTCTTATTGTAGTTTGATCCTTGATTGTTGTTTCACGTGTTTATGTGAAATCTTTTTATATATATATATATATATAAACAAAAACAAAAAAGGCATAAATAAGTATTAACATTAATAAATATAATACATTATATAGTAATAGATAGATAAAAGATTACACTGATTAAGGACTGGACATTTTTTGTTTTATTTGCCTTCATTCTTTTTCACTTCTATTCCTACTCATCCTTGTTATTCCTACTTTTCGTTCTTCACTTGGCAGCATCTCTAATTTATGGACTTACCGCTTCCCAGTCGTTGGATCGGCCCCAAGAAAACCACTGATTTGTGACGATTATGAGAGTTCTATGTATTGTTTCTCAGTAGTTATATGTATATATAACAAAATGAAATAATCTGTAAAAGAAAACATCAACCAGATAATGATTCGCTCCAATATATCGACACCATCGTCATCAGGAGGATATTATCATGGCTTGATATATGGACCAAGATTTGAAGATAGTATATGAGTCTTCCACTCAACCAAGTAATGTGCATGTACCCGTAATGACGCGAGTTATCAAAATATTAAAGTAAATTTTTTGTTCGTGTACTTTCATGTACTTAATTATAAATTAAAAATAAATAATATGCATTATTTTTTCAATTGATACCCCATCAATTTCTTACCAGAAACCTACTAAACTAAAGATCAGCTTTTCCCCATCTCTCTCAAGCGACCTATTCATCTTAGGGAATGGACTGTATTAGGTTTCGTCCGTCAGAAACCTTTGTTGTTGTCATATTAACTATTCCCTTGGTCCTAGTTTTTGTTACTGTATCCAAGTTGAAATCTTTCATCCTTGTTTCAAACATTCTTGTTGCCTAAAAGGCTTCAGAAGAAGCACATATTTTATCCTCTTTCACTTCAGACTTTGTTGCGGGGCTCAATACTTTTTATTAAATTTTTAATTCCAATTTTATTTTATTTAAAGTAAGTAATTTACTGATTCAATTTTTCTTCGTTATTTATTTCTTATACTACAGATTCACTTTATTATTATTATTATTTATTTTGTCTTCATATTCTTTCTCCTTCACTTTATCTCATTGGTTTTCCTTTCACGCTCTTCACTTGGGCTGAAAAAAAAAATGAAAAAAAAATGGAATACAAAAAAAGGAAAATAAGTAGATGTTGGAATGGAAAGGAAAAATAAAACTTTCGAAAATCGTGGAAAAACATTCGAAAAGCTGTAGGTGAGTTATGGTGATTTCGTTAATATATATAATATACATTGATATGTGTTGTATATATATATATATATATATAAAACAAGATTTCACATAAACACTTGAAATAACAAACAATGATCAAACCACAATATAAAATGAGGAAACAAGACTATGATCTTTTTTCCCCATTTCATATTGTGGTTTGATCATTGATATATATATACACTAAAAATAAACTGTGACTCATAAACAGAAACATAACAAGACTCACTTTTCAATAATTCAACCGTAATGGCGGTCGTTCTCAGGAGAAGAAGTCAATTGACTCAGGGACGACGTCAATTTATTGAATAGTGAGTTACTGTTATGTTTCTGTCTATGTGTCACAATTTATTTTAAGTGTAATCTGTCCTGCTGGACTGCTTTTCGTTTATCATGGTTTAAGATATAATAAATATATAATATAATTATGAATTATTATATATAAATGAATGGTTGACTGCCGTTTCTCAGTTGGTTACCATCAAAAACTTGATTCTCTATTTTAAAATGTTGAAGGGTTCACCTGTCAGTTCGCCCCCACCTTTGCATAACTTTGACAAGGAGGGTAGTATCCAACATTACAGTGTACAGACAGACTTTTCTTTCAGACTTGTCCACTCGCAGGACCAGCCTCCACTCTGTTTTCCAGATTATTAATCTCTGCTCAGAGATAAGGCATTACTCATTTGTCTCTAGGGTCAGTCCGTGACCTGTCACTCGGCTTCCTTTTGATTGGTTCCAATCATCGAACCACTCTTGACGTCACTCGCTAACGTCATTCCGTCAATTAGTCGCATTCAGTCCAATAACGTTAGTTCCTTATCTCTTTTTGGAGAGCGACAACTGTCTCTATATTTGCAAAAAAACAAATTCAGTATAAGTCAATTTGAATTATATATTTATTCATCAAACAAAATTTAAAACTGTTTACTTTCTACCAAATAATAGATTCAAAACAATTTTACACAATAATATTTAGGCATAGAAGGTTCCTCTACTTGATATGTTGGAAGTAACCAAAACGATTTTTATAATTTTTACAAATTAATTGTACAAACATATTGAAACAACAACTTATAACTGTAAGGTGCAAGAAAAGGCATTGCATGGGAAATACACAATTTAAAAAATATAAACAGTAAAGGCCTATTATATTTTTTTTAACAATAACAGCTTGGATTATAACTAATAGAAATTCTGGTGAAATGATTTTCACATTTATGCTAATAAAAATAAACTTCGTAATATTTAAAAAAATATATAGTTTTCAGCTAAATCGACTAACTCTTGAGCTCAGTTGATGGGAATTTGGGAATTTTGCCTTTTAAAAAAATGAGCTACCAATACTTAACATGAGATAGTTTTTAATAGTTTGGTATAACAGAATCAAAACGCCTATAATGTTTTCACCATATTTTGCAGTCTACATCTTATATATATATTTACGTATTTATAACAAATTCAATAAAAAATTGACCATTTGATAGGATAGGTGTGTTATCTAATCGGGATTCAATCATTTTTCTAGTTCACAATGTAATTTTCTTATTAAAAAATTTCTTACTTTTGCCTATGAAAAATGTTTTAAATAAAGCCGAAACGTCGGCAACGAAAGTTTGATTTTTGAGGCAGACAATTGATCGAATGCCTATTAGATAACACAAATATGCCTTGATTATATATATTTTACATGATAGACTAATCTGGTTAGCAAGCGTTCTTCCCTTTATTGCAGAATAATTAAGATTCCTTCAATGGTTTTTTTTTTATCTTTGTTGGTATTTTTATATTATGATCATTACAACTCATCCTCCAGCAACCTGCGCTGGATCTAGTTATTACAGAAGAAACCATAGTTCATTCCACTATTAATAATATTATTAACAAGATTCAAAAGGCAACTGTGTTGTAACGGGTAAAGTTTTAACAACCTTATAACAGGCCATAGACTGTAAGCGAGATTATAGATATCACTGAGGCAGAAAGTACAAGCTAGATTACATGTCAGTCTCTTATATTTTCTCCAACTATGTTCATAATTGCTTGCTGTTAACACATTTCCCCAAATACAGCCATTTTTTTTTTATATTGCACATATAGAAGTTAATTGTAAATAAAAACAAGTTACTTGTGCATAGCAATAAGTTCATGTTTAGTCGATACATGGTGAAAATTAGTGATACAAAAACGTTGATTGTTTTTGGTGTTTGCCCGAGGGCTGTGTAGGTCTGGGAAGGACAGGCGTGCTGGCCTCATCTTCCACCGCTGCCAGATTAATTGGTTCTCCTCTCTGGACAGAACCATTATCTCGACCAGGGTTTCATCTCTCGCTCACACTCTAGTCCTACCTTCCCCTACAAATACACACGTATATCTCATTCAAAACCATAGCATAATTTATATTGATATTGCCCTGCTATATTTAGGTAATAATTTTCATTACCTATCTCATTTTGTTGTATTTTTTTTTCATATTCCCTTCATACTTCTTCTTATGCCAACATTATCATATAATAATAATAATCTAACTGTATCTGTAATTGTAGTCAAATACTTGTACAGGGCAGTAGCTGCCTCCCACAAGTTTTAATAACTAATTCAACATAAAAAAAAATGAAAAGAACCTCTTTGATATAACATATTATCACAAATACTGAGACATTGACCTACTAAGCTTACTAGCAACCTTTGTGTCAAATTGTCCTAATAACGCTGGTGACTTAAGTATAGGTTGAACTCTATTAGCGAGTTATTTTTTTAGTGATATTTATGTATTTCATATCTATATATATATTTCTTATCTTTTCTGTAAAAGATATGAAACATATATAGAGCAAACTGAAAAGTCATTAAAATTAAAGCGGTAAACAGCAATAACATTCAGTTACTACATACATAATCATGAATACTTAGTGATCTATGTTTATAGATATCATGATATTGAGACTGAATTTGATTAATGTATTACAGTAGCATGGTGTTTTAATTGCTTCATAACGAGTGCCTGATTTTTTTAGTAAACGGAGAATATTATTTGAACGAAAGAGTTCCTATCTCTGTAACCCCAGCAAATATATCTTTCCTAACAAAACAAAGAGTGTGGGAGTAGTATTTGGTATAGAAAGAGAGGCAGCTTGAGAGCTAAAAATATTAACGTTTGTTTGCTCCGCTTCAATGAACTGAAGCGGATATATATATTCCAACTTCAATTACATGAGGCGTGAAATGAGTATATATCCTTTGAAAAAGAAATGAGGGTCCAAAAAACAAAATAATTAAAGCCTGAAACTAAGAAATCTGTGTGTATATATATAGTTTACTTCCTATGAGAAGAAAAATAGCCAGAAGGCAAGAGTCTGTTAGCAAAAAAGTCATAAATGTAGAAACTACCATCATTTTTAACAAAATATGCTTGAAAGAAGATCTGCTGCCAATATATACAAATGTATATGTATATATATTTATATATATATATATGTATATATATATATATATATATATATATATATATATATATATATATATAAGTGAGTGTTGTTACTTCACAGTTAGTTTACATCTCTTCTTCTGATGATATTTAATAAGTTAAAATATTCAAATGAGTTTGTTTAGTAGTTCTATTAATTGGTTTATCTTTTTAGTATATGAATATACCATAAATATAATATATATATATATATATATATATATTCATATATATATATAATCTTCAATTACGAAAAATATTAACAAACAGATAGAGAGACACACTTACTATCTTAGAGTTAGTAAGTGTGTCTCCTTCTCTGTGTTGCTCTTCTTCGTTTTTCAGCTTGTTTGTGTCCAGTTTAGATAGATTTTCCGATTTTAATATATATAATATATATATATATATATATATATATGTGTGTGTGTGTGTGTGTGTGTTTTGTTTAAACGACGTTTGTACTGTGGCATGAATAAATTTGTTTGTACAAAGGCCGTTTAACAAAACATGTATAAAAGAAGGAGTGCTCCCCAAAGTTACAAATATATATATATATATAACAACTAGATGAACCTATAGTTCATCAGTTTAATAGACACACACTCTCTTGCCTTAGGAGCAACTAAAAAAAATGTTTATGTCCATTCAGATCGCGAATTTAAATTTTAGAATATGTTATATGAAATCTAATTTTTAGGTGTCATTCTTTTAATGTTTCTAAATTTATCTACATGAGCAATTTTGTTATGCATAATATTTCCACGAATTTTAATTACATCAACTAATTATATTCTACTTGAAGTAGAATTGTATTTTTGATTTATTCGACTGCTAATTTGATGTCATCAAAATTAAACATACATCTTAATTAAAAACCAGAATTATAAAGTGCTTAAACGAATTATTTAATATTGATTTTTATAAATGAGATTTTGTCTTGAGATGTGTTAGAAGGGTTGGAAAATGATGCATTAAAGTGAGCCGCCGTTGGGGGTTAATTTCTGGACAAGTGACAGGAATGTGACAGGTGGCCGTGGCCGCTGTCCTGCAGGAATCAGTAATGCTTTCTCGTTAATAGCAGTCGTATAATAACCACTCCAAACAGATTAAAACCATCTCCGACTGAATATGGAGGGAAAAATTATTGTTTTATTTCATGTTGACTGTCAGTGCATGGGAACAAATGGAATGTTATTATCTTCAAGCCTGAAGCGGGCAAGTTCTAATTAGTTTTAGAACTAGTAAGCTCGTAAATAGCAAATTACCTCTTTTCATTGAATTCATCAGGTCAATGAAACATAAAAGGCATTTGGGAGTGAAAAAATGTTTTAGGTTCATCTAAAAAGTAGTCGCCTGCTGATTAGATAACCAGTCATAAAAACCGTTTATCTATTCCAATGTCAGATAGATTGATCTACTTCTCTCCTGATTGTTTACGCCTATGGGGTCTTATCCTATTTCTACTTCTTAAATAGAACGCAATTAATTTGTTTCCATAGTACGGTACCTATGATTATTGTGCACTATAGTATCTCTATCATTAACCGTCAGCATGCACGTCATAGACAGTAGGTGCCAATTAACACCTCAGCAATGGGTTAATAACGCCAACTCTGCTTTCAATCAAAACCAAATACGAAACAGTATGTTCCTTCCATTAAAGAAAAATACGTACAAGAGCAATGTGCTAGATATCCGATACTACCTTCATCCAATTACACCTCCACTTGATAATGTACCTCAAACTGTAATGACAGACTGGTTTAGTTCAGTCTTTATGGTCAAATGGGGATCTTTGTCAGCCCAGTAAACATAGTTATGCCTGTTCTCATGAACAGATAATTTAAAGCAAACCTCATCTGACTAAATAATTTTATCCAGAGAGTCAGGTTATTCTCCAGTAAATTCATTTTGCATCATTTCGCAGAACTGCCGCGGATGATCGGCGTCGCCCTTTCAAAGATGATATGCTATTCTTGGACGGTAAGGTTTCAATTTCAGTTCACGCACTAAGCGTTGTTATGATGTTGTTGGTATGAATAGTTCTGCAGAAGTACGTCGTGTAGATGTCCTCAGACTGTTTACAAATATCATGGTCACTAACATTTCATTTTCTTTGGTCTCAAAAGCTTTAGGACATCCAGATTTTGATGCATTCCTCACTGAACCTGTTTCAACAAATTTATCCCTTAGATGATAAACTGTTTGCTGCTAAGGTGGAGAAGCGTTAAAAGTTTCTTACCATACATGCTGTCTCGGCATTTTCAGACTTGCAAAACTGCTTTAATATCCATTGCTTTACTCTTGATTAAAATTGTTTTACATCAACCCTGAAATAAAATCTAATATCAATTAAAAATTTGGCTTTACCTGATAAAATAAATTAGAATCAGCAAGGAAAAAAAGTTTTTGTAAGTTACAGTTTTGAGAAATGTTTTATATTTTGTGTTACTAAGCATGTAACTACAACCATATAAAAGGTAGTTTAGTAACTGTAAACTTACTTTTGAGCCACCCTGTACAATCTCCCTTCTCACTCTGTCCTTCTGCCCTAAAAATTATTGTCACTTCAGTTCAAAAGTTGTCAACCGCCTATTTTATAGCGATCATTATCCTGTTCAATATTACTTTATGCTTAAATTAAAGCTTAAATAAAAATTTTTTAATGCTTTATGCTTAAAGAAAACAAATTTAATTTAAATTGTTACAGCTGTATATTATGCCGTTTTTAAGATTTCAAATGAAAAAAGATATCCTTACAATACTAACCTCAGTATTTCATTACAATCACGACATCATTTGATGAATTAAATTTCATAAAACTTTTTAAAGACAA
Source organism: Hermatobates lingyangjiaoensis (assembly GCA_026182355.1). Classification (NCBI taxonomy): domain Eukaryota; kingdom Metazoa; phylum Arthropoda; class Insecta; order Hemiptera; family Hermatobatidae; genus Hermatobates; species Hermatobates lingyangjiaoensis. Next base: position 1,699,419 of record JAPFBL010000143.1, read on the forward strand.
AGTTCCTTAACAAAATACAATAATTAGGGATATATTACAACCATCTATACAGCAACTTCTAGCCTACAAACTTTAACGATTTACATTAAGTAGTCACACAATCAGTTGAAATGTGCCACTATTCTACCACTTTATTGAAGAGCAAAAGAGTAATTTGTCAGATAATGAATGTCAATTTCTCTTTGTTATTTCAGCACAGATACTTCTATAGCAATATCTTGGTTATGTTATTAAAATTTCCATAATTTATAGAAATATTTGTATTGTGCATCGTGGGTTACATAGTATATGAAATTTATCTCTTAGCATTTCATACTTATTAAGATAATCAAGCAAAGAAAAATACTGACATTGACTGACTTCAATATTTTGACACTATCATTGTCAGGAGATGTTTGTAGCTTGAAAGTTAACTCAGAACACCTTGTTGGTTTATGGAATCGTCATCAAAGCAGGATCAGTCTTCCCATGTTTTTCTTGTTCTTCTTTTGTTTAGATAAACTATCCATACGAACCGTTGTAGTTTGTAGTTTTATGTGTATATCAAACAGCTAAACCATTGAAAAGAAATTAAGAAAATTCAGGTAGGAAAATCAAAGTAAAAGTCAAGTAGTAATTCAAGTATTCAAGTAATACAAGAACTTGTTGTCACCCACCTTATATGTATCGTTAGTCTCATCCTACTTTTTGGATAAAATATATTTCTTATTTACTATTTATTTTACTAGAAAAAGAGTTTGCTTAAGTTAGGTTATGTCGCAGTGGCAGCTACACAATAAAACACACACAGACCGAGCATTGGACGTTTGTGATACTATAGAATCGACATTCTACATTGGGAGTCTTACGTTTTGCCTAACTGAAGTGTATCTAGAGTAGTGACCTTTAACGAGCACCTAACATCGTAGAGACTCGAGGCTGACAAAGCTGGTATTGAACTCTGGATCTACGAGTCCAATTGGCGAGTACGTTGTCGCTGGCTAACCTCCTCCCCCCCCCCCCCCTCCGAAAGTTATTAATCTTATATTCTCTTTATGTACAAAAAAAAATCACTCGATTTGAAATCAAAACAGTAATTCTGTTTTCATATTGCAACACTCTATTTACAAATACTGCATTTTATTTCTGGAAACTGATTCCCTTTATTTCTTTAGTAACTATTTTTTTTCTGAATTTTAAGTTATTTCTTTTATCCCCTCATCTGCCGATATGAAAAAAAAAAAGAAAAGAAAATTTAAAACTTAACCAACCATTATCTTCTCTCTCATCCGTGAATCCTTCTCCATTCAATGGAAAGAATTCAATAATTTTCTCTTAATTTATAAAGTTGTTTAAAAAATAAAGTTAATGAACCACATAAGAAAGTTAGTTTTTGATGATAAGCTATAATTTTTCAACTTTTTCTACTTTTCAATTAATCTGGATATTTTCTTATAACTTCTTTGAAAGTGCTATTAAGAACTTTCATTTATTGTATTTATTACATATAAAAATTTATATCGATTGTATTTAAAAATTTTTGTTCTTAACTGAGTGGAATTCAATTAAATACCTGAAGTCAAATTATACTCCATATTTCTATGAATTTATATTTTATATGAACATTTTCTGAATAAAAAAATAAAATATTTTTGTGTTAGGACTTAATGGTGATTAAAAGCACCATTAATCAGAATGTATGATATTATCAAACGTACATTTTTAGTAAAACAAACATTACATTTTCAGAAAACATAAACGCTGACAAAGACTAAGTTGTGCTTTGAAGGATTTGGTATCTTCATGGTTGGATGATATTTTGCTTGTTATTAGCAATGGTCGATGGTTTTTTACTTGTAACAATCCCAATGATGTTTTTAATGCATCTTCATTTTACATTACCATATGATTCTAACATGTATCATTTTCTTAAAAGTCAATAATGTTTTCTTTGAGAGTATGCAGGGAATTAGTGCCTTTTGTTATGTTTGGAAGGGTCAATAACCAATCTGTCCCTCGATTTATTACGCGGGAGGTCAATAAATATGAGCACATCATCCCCCGGTGAGGACGTTAAGCCGTCGTTCCCGAGTCTGTACGATGTTAGATATTCGGTAAAAATCCCTACTCTAACTACACTTGAATTTATCAAAATTTAGGAGTCCTCATGTTGGTAGAATTTTTATTTGTAGTATCACAAACGTCTAATGTTTGGCCTGTGTGTGATCTCTTGTGAGACTGCCACTAAAACTAACCTACCCAAATCTATATATATTGAAACATTACTAATTACAAAAATTTTAATATATGTGTTCATTAATGAAACAAAATTCTATCCAAGTGAATTTCACAAAAGTTTTGAAACATTAGCAGATGAAACAGAATTGTTTTCTAACTCAAACATATTTTATAACAGTTGAAATTTAAAATATTTAAGTGATTAATTAAGTAGTGAAACACATTTTACTCATTACCAGGTGAAACATGATTGTAATGATGGAGTCCGTAATTCAGACGTACTAGCAATGAAAGGTTTTCTGTCTTACGTAAGTTCTTTCTCTAGAAACATATTCTTGGGAAATTTAAAAGAGTCAAGGTGGTTCGGTTTGATTACAGCAGGTTTCTTGTCAGTTTATATTCAGTGCATACTTTATCATAAGTAAAGTATAGTAATCATGTAAAAAATCAATTTCTTGATTTTGACGGATTCGAAAGTTTTGAGGATACCTGAATCCATTTCTGGAATCTTGGTATCTGTATGGGTAGCTAGACTCGATTCGTATTTGTCAATCTATTCATATATGTAGTATTCAATGTATACATATCAGTGGCGATTTCTCAGGGAATGCAACACATGCATTGCATGCATAGAATTCATCTTTAAAGAAACCAAAATGTTCGAGACTCGAAATATTTAAAGGAACCCCTTTTTTTTTATTCCACTACACGCTAAGGAACCATTTTCTATGATTGCGCTAAGCTTCCCAATGCAGGGGTTTACTCTTATCATTTCTGGTTAATGAAAATGGTCTTAATTGCCAAGAGAAACAAGAACGAAGTTTGCATATACTGCAACTCAGGCTTGCTGAGCTCCTCAAATACATACTGGAAAGTGATTTGCACACAGGTCTTCCGGAAATGTATAAACTCATGAATTTGGTTATGACTATTCCCATAACAACAGCAAGTGTTGAGAGATCGTTTTCTGCCCTCAAAAGAATTAAAAGTTATTTACGAAGCTCCCAAAGTGAAGAGCGATTGTATAATTTATCCCTAATTTCAATTGAAAGACATTTACTTAAAGATCTCATGGCAGATAGAGAGAAGTTTTATAGTTCTGTTGTCGAAGAATTTTGCAAGAAGTTTTTATTCAAATGATGTATTGTGTATCTCTTTCTTTAATAAAAACATGTTTTGCCTATTTTTATTGTATTGGTTAATAAAAGTTAATGTTAAAAGTATTTCTAAATAAAACCTGATTCAAATCCCCATTAAATGTTTTTAATACATCATTATCCTTTTGTGCAACATGAAAAGACTGAACATGAGAATTATAAGGGTATTTCTCTGTATTTCTTTTATTCTTTGAAAATTGCATGCCTAAAGAAAAAGGTCAGGAGTCGCCACTGATACATATATATATTCAATATGAGTCCTTATTGTAAAAAGCAATATAGCATTTTAGAGATAAAAACGATAAGAAAAATATATAGGAAAATGTCAACTTAAAATTTTATAACAATAGTTGAAATATTTATAACAGGAATTCTCCTCAATAACTGAAAATATTGCTAGAAGCTTGGTCCTTACTTTTTACTTTTTGTATTTAATAATTAGCTATCATTAAATATATATTAGGACACATTCAAATTGGAATGTTATTAGTATAAACATCTTTAGAAAAGTAATTAAAAGGAATGATAAAAATGATTAACAGGTTGGTTATTGCTCCTGAAATCAAAATTGACTTAGTTATTTATTATCAAAAAGTGAGACAGAAACTGTTGATATAATAGTTTCTACATATCGCTGATTTCCCCCACAAAAGTTTAAATACAAGCTTAAATTTTAATTTTACAGGCTTTAATGATCACCAGTTTAAAATATATTTGTTGGTTTTTACTGACTGTTTAAGGATGTTTGTTGTTTGTTCGCAGCTCTGGACAAGCTAGGGCTTGGGAGTGGAGTTGAGCCAGTTCAAGCAACCCTCGTCTTTGACATCGCCAGTCTAGTCCTCTACGGCTGCCAAGCCTTGCCTATTCGCCTTAAGATCCTTCTGGATCGACTCTTCAGTGTTCTTCACAGGGACGAAGTAGCTCAGATCCTCAGAGGTTTTAGTTGGACTCCAGACGATTACGCTAGAGGATACATCATGCAGGTTTGTTTTCTCCAGAAATTTAATAAACAATGATCATTATGTTAAAAACAATGACCTTTTTTGTATTTAAAATGCATATAAAATACAAAATTAGTAAAATAAATGTTTTAATATTTTAGTTTGCAAATATTTAATATAAGATATACTTAATTTTGGTTTGCTAACCATTTTTAAAAATGCATTAATTTAAAAACTGTGTTGACAGTAATTTATACCTAAAGTATTTCATTTCTTGGGGCTTTAATTTTCAATGCTTTCAGATCCTAATATTTCTTTCTCTATGAATCATTAAATAACATTTAGTAAATTATAATAATATTCATCTATATAATTTAATTTTCTCTTCCTCCTTCATATCTCGATTGACTCGCTTAATGTTGCAATGAACATAGCATGAAAGTTTTTTTCTTTGGTGTTTGGAATCGTAATGATCGAGGAAATGTACATCTTTTTTTAATAGCGTATGTAAATATTTATAATTAATATTTGAAATATGAATATTTAGTATTGTCACTTGAAGTGGAATAACAGAAATTCGGTTTAACTAAATTTGAAAATCAAGGAAGCAGTTGTGTGTTTGAGCGGATGGAGGGCGGCTGCTATCACTGTAGCTGCTCTCTCTGCGGGAGGTCATTTGTCCCTGCTAACGACCCCAGGTCCATCAGCGGCAGTCGTTAGTCGACATCGTTTAGGCCCTTTTTTCCTCCGCTCTCCACCACTCTACTTCACCAGGTATCTGCCAATTACCCAACCCTAGCGCCACCTCGCCGTTTTATTAACCAAATTCCATAATTTTGTCCTATTTCCACCCGAGCAGTCATCGTCGAATTAAATATCGCTTCACCTTAAAAGTGGTCCATTTGTTTTTTTTTTCATCTCGACTATTTTTTTTTTTAAAGAGGTCATTTGTACAGGTACAGGAATCGCTCCTTGCCTTATAATTCTCTCTTTTACTTAATGTCTCCTGATTCCACCACAATTATCCTTTCTTCCTATCACTGGTATCCAATTGTTCTGGATGGTGTCTGCCCTTTCCTTACACCAACCTTTCTATGCAACCTTGATGCTAATCAACAGCTGTCAGGAAACTCCATTTCTTTTAACGACCTCGTTCAGGCCATCCCTTTCACTTTCATGTTAAAACTTTTCATTAAAATCCTTGTATCTCTTGTAATTATTTCAAGGAATACTTATTGAATAAATAAATATTTCTGTTAGTGTTTTGGTGAAAACCTTAACATCATTAGAAAGAAAATAATAGAATAAAAAAAGTAGGATGGCAAACAGACTTACAATGTTTTGTAATAAAAGTATAACTTATATATAGAAATTTCCATAATATGATTCAACGAACTAAATAAACTACATCTACAGAAAGAGCGCACAAACATGAAGTCACATAAATTCACTATCATATTTTGACTGAGTCTTGATAATGTTGGAAAAAGTGAGTCGCTCCGAAGGCAACTTTGAATGTGTTTTTCTTCTGTAAATTTAGTATATATACACGTTTCAGAGTAATAAACTACAGGTACACAGTAAATTGAAAAACACACTTACAGTCCCTAATTTTCTTTTTAACTGTCGTCAGGAGGGAGAGGAGATAGAGACGTCAAGCGCACTTGCGAAGCTACGGTTAGTGACCCAATCTTAGTCACGTGTCACTAGAAACCTATACATGGAAGTAATAAAGTTATTACTATTATCATAAAAATAATTTTTTACTGTGAAAGAGAAAAGTAAATTCATTTCTTAAGCTACAAAATATAAAATTCTTTAATTAAGCAGTCCTACAAAAAACTTTAGTAGCTTCATAGCTTCACTGTGCGAGTGATGCAGTCATGATAAAAGGAAGTTCATTTATTTTTTACAAATGTCCAGACTAACAGACTTAGCGCCTTTGATTAACTCTGAAGGGCAAAAGCGTGGTGTATTTCTGATTTGTGACGAGCCGCTTTTGTTATCAGTGGTACTAAATTACTTCTGTTGTTAACCGTGAAATTGTCACCACTCTCAGTGTTATATTTATCATATTCTATATATCTCATTTCTATTCTCTTATATATTATAATCCATATGAACTTGTATATTTAAAAATAGCTATGGGAATTGTTAAAAAAATTATGGTTTGAGGAAAGAATATTGTAAAAATGTAAGAGGAAAATTCAACATAGATATGAGATTCACGCGTATAATTAATTATCTTCAACTGTCAGAAAACTCTTTCTCAACATTTAACAGAAATTCTGGACTAAATGAAGAGAGTTGTTTGGGTGACAGAGTGATTAAGCGTAAGTGAGATAGAGGTAGTTTTGGACAGACACGTGTTTCATCCCAGTCTTGTAGGGTTAGTAATAATAGATAAAGTTTTTCGTTGGTTTGACGCTCAGACATCTCTTTGTCCGCACCGTGACGGGGCACTTAACACCGCAGTACTCCTCTAGGCCTTCATATTTGATAAAGCACCCCTCGTTTACTTTCCCAGGATTAATACGGAAGGGTGATGTGGTACAGAGAGGGTGCGCCAACTGCGTTAAATATTGTAATCCACCCTCTGTACCCTCATCTTGTATCACCGCTCTATCATTTCTTCTACCTACCCTTAATTTATTAACAACCAACAAATCTGTGTTTTCTCCTGTCTTTTCACAAAATCTCTTTAAATAAATCATTTTGTTCCCGTTTAGAATTCAAAACGAATATCGTTTCGACCGCAACGTTAATTTTTAAAATACGAATTGAAATGAAAATTGCTGGCAGTTTTAATCTGCTCTAACAAAGCCAGGTAGCTATCATGATTAATATAAAACTAAGATTTAGGCCAAAACAAGAGCTCCCACTTTATAAAGTTTAATTTCTGCTAAATGCTTTTACAACCTGCAAAGCATGGTTCAAACCAGGTAAATTAACTGACTAAATATTATATGCCCACAAGATGAAATCAAAATTCATTCAGTAGTGTTTTGCATAAACCCCTCCCAGGCATTTCTCTTATAACATACCTAGAAACAATATCTCTCATTTAAACAATTAGTTATTATTTCACCTGTTAGTTCATTAACTTCAATCAGGCCAATATAATGCTCCAAGAATTTGTTATTATGTTATGTAACTAGCACAAGTGAAATTACTGATATAATTATATTAATCAAACTTACATAACATTTTAATCAATACCTACATAATGATACTAAAGACATAACTAGTTAAAAAATCATAGAGGAATTACACATAATTTCCCAAGGATGTTAAATAAATAATAAAATTAGTTTAGTGATAGATTTAATACTAAATCTTTAAGAAAATTAATATTTTTTTAAAGAAGTAATACTAAAAAAGTAAAATTTCAAGTTCATAGTTGTGACAGTAAGAGTTGAACTTGTTTTCTTTATTCTAAGTGTTTTAATCTATTTCAAGTTATAGGAAATATTCATGCTTTGAAGTGCAATATGAATGTTTGTCAAGACCATAAACGTGTATAACACTAGTTTTGGCTATAACACCGAAGTTAAGGAACATATAAGTATATAGATCAGTTATTATGCATTTAGAGTAGTTATTTTTTCACTTTTGGAAAACAAAATTATTTTTATTTTATAGATTACATCGTGTAATATTATATAGTTTAATGTCAGTGTACAGCGTTATGTATATATCAAACGACTTTAGATATCAAGGAAGGATAACCTCACTGCAGGGCAATTTAGCTCCTGATGACGATGATTGTTGCAATAGAAAAAGTGTGTTTGTTTTTGTGCTACTTTCGGTATGACTTATATATGCATATATATGAGAGTTTTCACCTTCTCCTGATGATGTGTGACTAAAATGTTCGTGAATCTTGACTTTAGTCTCTGCGTTTCCTGCTTAAAACTTAATTATAAATTATATATATATATATATACATCATGATTTGTTTTCTTGATCCAATATTTATATGATGTAATTTTTTTTTCAGGTTTGAGGTCCAATGATTAAAACTAGTCCTTTTGCCGACGTTTCGACATATATTTATGTCATCTTCAGGGCTACAACATGATTGTTTTACAATTAGCACTACTATTACTACTATTTGGTAATTTATTACATTTTAATATGTTCGGTAACAAAGATTGTTAGATTGTATAACAAAATAATCCATAGTCGTAATAACTGATTTATCAATAAATTCCTCTTTGATACCGAACATATTAAAATGTAATAAATTACCAAAATAGTAGTAATAGTAGTGCTAATTGTAAAACAATCATGTTGTAGCCCTGAAGATGACATAAATATATGTCGAAACGTCGGCAAAAGGACTAGTTTAATCATTGGACTCAAACCTCAAAAAAAATTACATTATATATCAATATATATATATTAATATATATATTCAGATAATGATCAAACCACAATAAGAAATGGGAAAACAAGACTAAGATCTTTCAACCGTAACAAGCGGTCTTCGTCAGAGTCAAAAACTCAACTCTGACGAAGACCGCTTGTTACGGTTGAAACATCTTAGTCTTGTTTTCCCATTTCTTATTGTGGTTTGATCATTGATTGTTGTTTCACGTGTTTATGTGAAATCTTTATATATAATATATTATATTATATATATATATATATATATATATATAAGATACATGATTATACAGACCATCAGGATATCAGATGGTTGTTGCCAACCTGAATATATTCGAGATCCTGAATTGGCTTTCATCTTCTCATCTTACCACTTCCTTTCCTGTCGATAACTCTTAAAGGTGACATAACAAACTATATAAACTAAAGTCATATAATGAAAGCGCTTACAAGATTTCGAAATAATGCACTGCAATATTTTGATTGCATCACCATCAGGTAGAAATGTGAACTGCTTATTTACTAACACCAATTTTCAAAAAAAAAAAAAAAACGTCTTCAGGAGAAAAGAGAGAGCTAGACCAAGTAGGATGGAGATACAACAGCACCCAAAGATTCTGTTATCTGCCTGCCATTGTTGTTGTTTGGTTTTTTTTTCTACTAGTTGTTGATACTGATAACACATAAAGCTTAGAAAGTTCTATCCGATATGTTTGCTCAATGTAAACTAATTCGATTTACTCGTATATGGACTTAAACAGGGAAAGTTCAAAAGTTATATAAAGATAGTGTAGAGTTATTCTGTGTTCTTGACATTTAATTTCTAATTTCTTGATGTGATGTCTTTTTGCTCTAACGTTAAGGCTGAGACATATTTATTGATAATTCAATAAAGGCCATCCCTAGAGACATTCTAGTTATTCTTGACCACTGTGAATGTATATAAAACTATAATTGAGAGGCAGAAGGACTGTTTGTCTAAGAGCCTAATCAAGTAAAGGGGTGAGGGTGGCAGCTAATCGTATCAGCTATTAGGAGAGGAGACGTGACCTCACCTCGGGGCAGCCCGGTCTTGGAATACCAAGTCGAAGCATACTCGCTCCAGTCCGAGTTTACCACCTAATGCACCAACATAAAGGCGGTGAAACTTTTTATACTGACCGTCAAGTGTAAAAATTAACCATCTTAAAGGATAATATACCACGTCAACTAGTCGCTTCTAACAGCTGTTTCAATTGTGTGCTTAGTGAAAAGATTTTTTCAAAATCTTTCAAAATAAAAGAGAAAAATAACTTCATTTAAAAAAATGATACATTAGATTTTTACTAAGTCTAAAGCAGTGGTCCGCGTCTACCAGAGCTTGTGAATTCGATAACAAGCCCTTCAGAAACAATAAGTGGTATAATTTGCTTGTTATTGTTGACCAGAGTCAAATGATGTTTTGTTTTGAAGTATAGCATACTCTTGCATACTTATTCTACTACACCCACTTTTTTACAAACATTCTTACATGAATATAAATATAGATGCAGAAAGAACACAACTAGTTAAAACTATCTGCTTCTATGTTTATATTCATGTTAGAAAACCCAAGAGGGCAAAGAAAATACAATTTTTTGTTCAATTTTATTCAACAAATGTGGTATTTGTTTTAGCAAATCAACTTCTGTTATTATGTCTATTGACCAGATAATGAGGCCAGTCTATAAACATAGTACATGTTTGTTGTACATGAAAAGTACTTTCATGGCACTGGTCGTTGACAGATATGATATGGACACCTCGGGTGTAACGAACAGACTTTCTGGCTCATCCAAATAAGAGAAAAGTGTTAACATATTTGAACTAAACTTTTTGACAGTAATGGGCGATAAGCATGTTGTAAATCCCTCATACTCTTCCCTATATAGTCATTTGAGTGAAGCAAGTTTTGACTGCTATTGCAGGAATTGCAATTGACTTTAATGATTGAATCAATTTTGTCATGCACAGCTATACTAGAGAGTTCGATCTTAGTATGTGAACTGTTGAAGACTACTCAAAGAACAGTCTAACTCTTGACATGGACAAACAACTTGATATTAGAGTCGAACAGTCTCAACAACAAAATACTTGTGTCAGTCTAAGTCGACATTTAAACCAACTAGTCACTTAACATCAAATTCCAAAATTTTATCCTGGCATTGTCAATGTCTCACACAACAAGAAAGTTGTAATAATTCTGATAATATAACTGATCTCATCAAAATGATCAATCAGGGAATGACAGATATGCTGAAATCATCAATTCTGGTGTAAATTCATCAAAAGTCGAAAAATTTTAATGTTGCTACAACATTAATGTTATAATAAATTAATACATATTATAATAAATATATATGTGTGTATTCTAAATATGAGAGAAGCATTGGAAAATAAACATATTAAGAAAAATTATTCAATCGTATTTAATGAAACTGACTCTACAATTAAATCACAACAACTTGGACACAAAAGGTAATGGTTTTTAAGGTCTTCCTTTGCAGTTCTTTGGAAATGAGCTTGCTTAAAAAGCCTTAGATACTTTTCCATATATATATATATATATATAATATTTTAATATGTAAAAGAGAAGTTTTAATGAGAAAGATACATCTGATAGTCATTTTCTAGTTAGTCCAAATTCGCTGTGAAGTCACTTCTACCGAGAAAATGAAAAAGTGAACTATGGAAGATTTGAGAATGTGCGTACACAAATAATAAGTGACTCAAATAATATCAAATTATTTGCTGGAACTTTTGTTTTAGATCTGAAACTCTTCACAGGTTCAGATATAGAAAAATATAACTAAAAATTTGGTTCATATATACATAAAATAATTGGTTTAATTATAGCTAGGTAAATGAACTTTCTACAGTTTTTTTTACATGGTGAATTTATATAGGACAGACTTCACTCTTTTCAAGCTGCTAAGATGATGAAACAAGGATCAATATATAAAGTGATTATTAGCATATTTTCTAGACTGCCAGATTTAATATACTTCGTAGGCAGTAGGTAGCTTTTTATAGAGTACCATTAGTTGTTGACTGGTAATGCTTTCAGCAAAAATAAGAAATATAACTTAAAGTAATATGATTTGGCTTACAAAAACTAAGTGGATCACAGAAAACTCAGTGAGACCATAGTTCGGACACCACTGATCAAACACTTAAGGGCATATTATTTATACCATATTCAAATTAGCTTACTGCCGTATAATAGTTTTCAGTAATCTTAGATCGCAGGTACATAACTGCAGATAATGCTTTGCAAAAAGACTATTGCAGAATTTTACACATTTTTATAAGTTCAATTGTAATCTGTTTCAGATTTGAACAGACAAAAATTCTATGTTAACGTGATCTGAACTAAAGATACGAGTATGATATATTTTTACTAAAAACTGTAATATTAATTGGTTTAATAAGTTTACTTATGGGATAATCGGTTTTGAGTTTGAATATAATGAATATAATCATAACATGACTTTCGTATAATGCCCTAGGTCTATATATCCTGGATCATTTCTACAGCACTTGAGTGAAATGACGCTGGCTGAAGGTCATGTCACACTTATTATGTAGAAGGAAGTTAGTGATAAAAAAAAGAAAACTTGTTTTCATTTCTGATAAACAGTCCTTTCACCATTAGAATGTGGGATTGGTTTTCTCAGGCCAGCAGTCTCTGATTTCATTTATTTGTATTTAATCCATTATTTCTACTCAGATCATAAATATTTATATGTTAGAGTTTCCCAGGACAAAAGCTATTCTTCGACTTATATTACTTTTTTGCTTCATTAGGTGCAGGTCCAGATGTGGTTTAATATGTAGCATACATGAATTAGTACTGAAGATTTGATGTTTCAATTATAGCTGTGGCTTTAGATCTTTATGTGAGATGTGATAAATCTGACTCAGAGGGTTCTTTCGAGGTGACTTGCAGCTGTTGGTTCCTAAATTGTACGGTTGTGGCTACTCTTTAAACATATGTCTACTCCAATCAACTTGATTGAGATGATGTTTTGCACTGATGTATATTAAGCTTGGTAATGTGGTTAGGCAGAACTAAAACTGGTGCTAAATAACAAACTAGTGTCCCTTTTGTACTCCTAAGATAGTCCTAAATGCCTGAAAATGTGATTGTTAGAAACATAAGAACAGACAAGTATTGCATTACATATGTTAAACATCAATGATCAGAATTACGCAGCAATTTCGACACTGGATAGAATATGAAGCGTGTTACACTTTTTTTTCCCTTATATCACTAGAGCTGAACTCCTGTAAGTGTAGGCATTAGAAAGAGAAAACATTACTGAAAACAAGGTATAAGAATTAAGAAATCTTAAAAGAAATAAGAAATAGTTTAACTATTTGCTATTTCAAATTCTTAAAAATTTTCATGTTTTTGAAGTGTCCTAAATAAACTTCATTATCTCACTGTTTTAGTGATAAGCAACATAAGAGGTCCTTTGTTTTGCCAAATCGTTATAAAATTGGCAAATCTAAACACATTGTATAAATACTCATTGTTTCATGAAACATCAAAAATGCATAGAATATCTCTGTCGTTGAAAACGGTCGAATCATTCTAGCCATATGTACAGGCCCACATCTCTTAGGTCCACTTCTTGTTTGAATGTAACCCATTGAATAATATAAGGAATGACCATATTTGAAAATCTCTAGCTGTCAGTGGTACAAGGCCACACAAGCATGGCATTAATTTCTCAACTTGTATAGTCTGTGAAATTTGTTAACACACATACACACTTGTTATATAATTTGATACATATTTGATATAAAATGACATATACATTTTGACAGTAGATAACTGCATTTTAATTTTTTACGCACTTCTATTATATATAGTTGTTATATAGTTTCTGAATTAATATTTGATTGTAATCCATTATTCATCTGCGTTTTATTTTATGTTATATGTAACCAGTGCATGTTTTCTGCGTTGAGAAATACAAGGCTTTATAATATAGTTCATTACACAAACTATTGGTTTTTGTTGTTCTAATCTTACATTTGAAATTATCACAGTTATAGTAAGATATGATGGTTTTCTCCAAATTTTTACTATAATAACAGCTTGTATGGATGCAAACGTATCTTTTACGTATCGCTACAATATTTATTAAATAAACAATGTTTATTGTGGAAAACCACAGCAAACAATATTGGAAATATTAGTTATTTACAAATATTGGTTAACCAATTATGGCTATGATAGAATGTTATAGAAAAGGCAAATAAATGAGAGAGGAATGAATTGTTGATTTGTGCTATAAGATACAGGGGATATTAGACGGGAGGAGGTAAGTCGCAGCTAAGCACCTGTGCACCGAATCACCACCCACCGACCTCACTTTCACCGCCTAATTGTCCCAACACTCCCACCTAGTTGTTTGAAACAAACCATTGTACCGTCTACCTCCTTTTTCACACCCTATCTTGTAGTCTCCGTTGCTTCTACAAAACTCTGGGAAGTCAACCTACATCAGCATATCTTCACAACTTCCGCATCATCCCTGTCTTGAGATCCTACCCTCTTTCGTAACCATTGTAAAAAAAAAAAAAGTAAAAGTCCTCTACATCAAAGTCCAATTAACTGATAGCATACACCTAACTAACTCATTTCCTTGTAAATCAGGCCGTAATAGTCGGCCAGTTGTTGAATTTGTACTTGCATTCCAAACAAGTCATTAGTTTGTTGCATAATGATAATGAGAAGTATGAAAAACAAGAGGACCTTAAATGAATAGTATAACATCAAATGTGTTTCTGTAGTGTCATTAACTTCAACACTTTTGCTCTAGATAAAACATTTCTTTCCAGTTGGAACTCTTGTGAGGTTTTGCAACCATACTAGTCAATAAGAACATACTGGACATGACACACCATCGCCTTTTTGAATCAAAGTTCTTCATCTATACTTCATTCCGGTATTGATTCCATCTGGATTGATTAATCTTAGAAAAACAGCCACGGATTACAGGTTTCAATGGAGAACGCGGTATTGTTTACCATTACAAATTGTACTGTTTACCATTTGATTTAATGGTTGAATCAAAAAAGTTTAACGTATTAATTTTAATCTTCCATCGTTTTTATGATTTTATTTTTTTCGCTACATATGTAATATATTAAAGATACATTTTTCATGTATTGCAGTGACAACAATTTAATTAACTATATTGTTTACTTACATTTTCAGCGTCTTAAAATATATAAGTAATGGGCTTAACTTTTTATTAGATGTAGAATATACGACCTCAATCTATCTTATATTCTAATATCAGTGTCCAGAGTAGCCCAGTGGCTTGCCTCTACACTTGTATATGCAGGTTTGATTTTCACTCTGGTGCTTCAATTTTCACGAGGGAGTAAAACTGAGCACGTCGACCCTTGGAGAGGACGTTAATTCGTCGTTCCAAAGACTGTACAATATCAAATATTCGTTAGTAATACCTGCTATAAATTCACTTGAGTTAGGCAAAATTTAGGGCTTCCAATGAACAAGCCAGGAATATGGCTAATACATAACTAAAAGAAGTACCAAATTATATATGAGTCCCACTTTGCGCCCCTAAAACAGCACTAAATGGTCAAAGCTAATCAGGTATTTTAATATCACAAACATAGTTTAATACAATTGCAATAACACTGACTAAATTATGGTTCGGGTTATGCCATTTGTAGTTTGGAAGTAACAATGACATTCAAGATAATTCTACTATACAATATTAACAAACACATCTTTACTCCCTGGAGTCTTTACTATATTATGCTAATACAGCAAAGAACAGAAAACAAGATCTACTCTTAGTACCGCAGGGGTTTTTTTTTTGCCTCTGACCAAACAAGGCACAGAAACCAGAGCCAGAGAGTTTAAATCAGAGTATTGGGTACCACCATAATATCACCTGTTATCATTTATGCACAATTATTATTATATGCTAGTCAAAATACAAAAGTTTGATACTTAATGTGATGAAACAAAAAACACTGAAACAATAGTGGGTTAATATTTTTTAAGAATTAAAATAAAATTTAAAAATCATATAACGAAAATCAAAAGAATGAAATATAAATTCAAGAGATTGAAACATAAAGAAATTAAAGTAAAACAATAAAAGGAAAAATCGTAACTTACACTAATATATATATAAAACAATATAGTAGTAATATAGTAATATATATTAAAACAAAAACAGTAGCAGAATAAAAAAAATGAAACCAATCAAGTTTTTCAGGTATGGCTATAAAATATTTGCCATTACTTTGTTAAATAAAAGATTGCTTACATATTTTCTATATATTTTTGAATATATAACTATAATATATATATATATATATATATATATATATGTATATATATATATATATATATATATATTATATATATAAAGATTTCACATAAACACGTGAAATAACAATCAATGATCAAACCACAATAAGAAATGGGAAAACAAGACTAAGATCTTTCAACCGTAACAAGCGGTCTTCGTCAGAGTCAAAAACCCAACTGACGAAAAAAACCCAACAGTTGGGTTTTTGACTCTGTCGAAGACCGCTTGTTACGGTTGAAAGATCTTAGTCTTGTTTTCCCATTTCTTATTGTGGTTTCATCATTGATATATATATATATATATATATATATATATATATATATATATATGTATTTAAGAAAGATTGTCCGCATTATTCTTCATAAGTTTTTTCTTAAATTTCTCAAGTCTTCGAAAACACTTCCTAAGCTTTAAGTCGTTGTTTAAGTCGTAAAGGAGTCCACCATAGGTTTTCTCAGTTGTTTTATTCTTAACTGTCGGCATGTTTCGGTGTTCGTTCACCATCATCAGGATAAAATTAACATTAAGGCTACATCAAAACATGTCGACAGTTAAGAATAAAACAATTGAGGAAACCTAACATGAACTACTTTACGAATTAAAGAACCTTGAGCTTAAGAAGTGTTTTAGAACACTTGAGAAATTCAAGAAAAAACATGTGTGCAGGGCAAAAGCTTGCTTATATCTCTAACAAGCGATTAATTGAAATTGAAGATAAGATACTAAGTTGATTAAGTGAAGCTGAAGAAGTATTTGTAATGAATTACGAACATAACGTTTTATGAAAAGGTTGTCAATGTACAAGAATATAGTATTCTTTTGTTGTATTTAATAAAGCGTTATAATTTTCCAAAAAGTCATATTCAGTGTTTTCATGATTGATTGAATGTAAGATATACTTACGTTTTACAATCATGAAGTTTTGTTAACTATAAAAGATATTTACAACTACTAAAGCTTTTTTAACTAAAATCAATACATACGGATATCTCAATTTCTTCAGTATGTCTACAAGATGAAATAATTTTAATGTCATCAAAAATAAATATAATTCTAAAGGAAACCTTTTTAATAAGTTAATGATGCACAAAGTTAGAAAAATAAATGATCAAGACAAGGTTTGGATTATGTCTAAAAACATATTTGACCTTATATTTATTATAGGATTGAGGGCAGTGTGTTTTGAAGCATTTCTATTGTTTTAAGCGTAATTGTGGTCTTTTAGTACGCTGAAAGTACATATAACCTTTGGGTCAAATGGTTAAATTACATTGAAAGAATTGCGGTGAAGGATAATTCTGTTGGCTGTCTCGGTTGGTGACTGTAAGGGTCGAAGGTAGACAATCAGACAGGTATTATGTGGCCACGTGACTGCTTAAGAACAAAAAACAGGCCCATTACCCAGTCGGGTTAAACTCTTTCTATTAACTGGCTATTATTTACATATTTAGAGTTGGAAGGTGATTTGGCGTCCCTGCATTAGACCTTCCAAACCCATTGACTCTACCCACAAAACGATCTAACTTTTTTCCACTTCTATTAAAAGCAAAGATGGAGTTCCACACACCAAAAAAAAAAACTATGGAGAAGAGAAGGGCTAAGAGGTGCGTTTGTGGTTGTTTGGATGAGAAGATGCCGTTATTTCTTTGTTTGGACCTGCCAGAGGCGCCTCTAACATTTGCTTCCGCAACATCTGCGCGCTGCTACACACATTCTTCTCATTCATACCCTTCCATTTAGCATTGTCTGCTTAAAAATGTGAACAAAACTTCGTAAAATAGCCCTTTCCTTCATCATCCCCATTATTCTCTTCCTATTATAACTGTCTCCTATTTTTTATACAAAAAGAAACTAACAGGTGTAAAGTTTAACAAAATGATAATTTATTCAAATTATTTTCCGAATTGAACGACAAATAATATAACTCAACATTTAGTTAAAGGTCAATTAAGAAAATAAAAAGTTATTATATTTTTATCAATAAGGTTTAAACATTGAAATTATTTTTTTTTCATAGTAATATCAAGTTATCATTATAATAATAAAAAAATTACCAAATTTCTTTTTAAGGAAATATATATGCAAAAATAGTAATCTCGTTAACCAGTTCTGCTAAAACAACTGTGTAGACTAGAATTAGAAGAGTACAGCATAGCATAGGTAGGGATTATCAACAATCAGTGAAGGCTAAGCTTACTATTGATACGAACTTGATGAGTCTAGTTTTGAAGCATCTAGGAATTAAGTGCCAATAATAAAGTATTTGGACCATTTTTTCTCAAGCAAAACGAGTAACAAGCAAAAGTAAGCGAGTAAAGAAGTAAAAAACTCATAGCCATTCAAACATAAACGAGTAATTGTCAGAGAAACATAAAAGTGGGCCTCAAGCAAAACGCTATGATTCTGGAAGAATCAATAAGTTGAAACGTTTCAAAAAGAGGGACTGCTTAACAAAAGGAAAGCTAGAAGGTAACAGATTTTTTTGTAATCTCAGAACAAGACAACTACATTTCATTGTATGTTGCTCGACCCCTTTCAATCCATTCCACAGTAGAGTGTAATAAATGGATTAAAGCGATTTTTCTGCACTTTATAACAGCCAAGGTTTTCCTTATTATAAGCCAGACTGAATTGCCTGGAA
Organism: Hermatobates lingyangjiaoensis; assembly: GCA_026182355.1. Classification (NCBI taxonomy): domain Eukaryota; kingdom Metazoa; phylum Arthropoda; class Insecta; order Hemiptera; family Hermatobatidae; genus Hermatobates; species Hermatobates lingyangjiaoensis. The sequence goes on from JAPFBL010000143.1 coordinate 1,718,149, forward strand.
GCTCATATCCATAGTCTAAAGATTGAGACTCTCCAAGTGCCCTACTTCACAACCGTCTTCTTCAGGAGAAGCAGCTCTTTATCTGCAGGTTGAGGCAAACTTTTGTTTCTCTCTCAAGCCGAATACTTTCTTCTCCTGATATTTTCAACTTCTCCTTTCAACTCTCCGATATATGTTGGAATGTAAAAGTCATTTTCATTGAGTTTTCTATGCGTTTTTCTCTAATGTTATTTTGATGTTCATTTGAGCCCTTTTAATTTCATCTAAGGTTCGCGGATTGGAGACACAAAGTCATTTTATATTAGGAAGTTATGTGTTCCATTCATTGCTATGAAACCTAAAGCATTTCACTTAACATTTTTGCAAGCTATCATTAGGCGTACGTGAAGTAACGTGATTTGATTATTCCTAAATCACCCCCACAGCTATCCAAATTATTGGAAGTTTAAAAAAAAAATATATAATAAACTTCTTAACGGCAGGAAAACATAATGTTTTAATACATTGGAAGCAGTTTGAAAATGAGGTTTTATGCACAAGATGGCGTTTGGCCGAGTGAAGAGCCGGAATTATAGTGATCGACCGATATCAGCTACCAAGGGGCATTCAGTTTATAATAATTATAAGGAGCCTTAGTAGGGGGGGCGATCACGCGAGATAGCCCTCCACATTGATTAGTTCCATGTCTTCCATTGGCCGCCTCTCCTGAAATTGCCTTTATGCAAGACTGCCTCGTGACAACCTGTCTCTCTTACTTTGCCCATCACTCTAACTCACGCATATTTTCTACTCTCCATCATGCTTGAAAAATATTCTTTAAACATAATATGTTGCAATTAAAATTTTATGTAAAATCCATAATATTTTATTTATAAATCAAACATATGTGTTAGAATGAAAACAGTCTATGCTTATTGATTAACTAATTCCACAACATATCTGATCCATTATCATTTTTCTTCTGTTCTTCAGCATATTCATTTTCAAACAACAATATGAAATATCAATTTTTGAAAATCATTTTATAAAAGGATTATAGACGTAAATTTAAATACATTGAATCAAATAATTTTGAACAAATATACACCTTTAGGCCTTAAAATCGATGTTCTAAATTAAACTAAAAAAAATTTTGAACAACAGACCACATTCGATTAAACTTTAATTTTCAATGATTATTTTTTAATATAATATAGAATACATTAGCACGTTACACAGGTTATTCAGTTTAATACCTGTTTAAATGTAAGAAAACGTTGGCCTCATCCACTTCAATTCCTGCGGTAGATAGAGTTACCGTCATTGCAAAACAGACGCTGACAGGACATAGTAATCGTTTGAATGGAAACGGTAGTGGCTCAGAATCAGTGGTATGCATGGTATAAACACAGACTCCCCAATATTACACCCGGTCATGATGACTGCCTATATGGTGTATCTGTGTATAGCACGAACTCAGAGTCGTGTCCCACTGCACATTTTTGGGGCACTCATGTTGGTACATGAAATTTGTTACTGATACTGATTCGCAGCATGATTGGTGCCCCTATTTTAAGTTTTTACTCATGAGTAGGCAGTCCAGAAGCAGACATGCAGTCAAGAAATCAGTTGAATAATGAACTTCTTCCTCATCACTAATCACTCTGTTTACTGACTTGTAAGTTCTTTCTTCGGCTTGATGTAGCGTAAGAACTTGTTTATTGATATGTCCTGCTTGTTCATTAGTAAGGGTTGAGAATTGTTCGTTCACAAAGTCATTCATTCTGAATTGCTTATCCATTCAAAGCGTAGATTTTAAGTTAGACATACACAAATCTGATGTCAATTTTCAGCTTGCTATGTCTCATAGTGGCTGAGTTTACTTGTGACCAAATTTTGTGCTTTCAAGCTCTATAACTTCGTTTCTACGTTGAATTTCCAATCGATTCAGAGATTAGATTTTAAGTTAGACATACACAAATCTACTGTCAAAGTTTCAAACTGTTATATTTTATTATAGTTTAGTTTACTTATGAAAAAAGTTTGCGGACAAACTGACAAACCGACAGACAGACAGAATTTTTTCTAAGGGTGGATTCGGTTTCTTTGATGTATGAAATCTAAGGATAACTTGAAATGATTCAATTTTAAACAATGAACAGATAAAACCTTTCTTTCATTTATATAGATTACTGTAATCTTGAACGTTTCTAGAAATTTTCACTGTGTTAACAGAGTCGGTAATGTTTTGAGTTTTCCAGTATACATAAAAATATTTGTATACTAATAGTTCAAGAGTACAGAACAAAGAACAGAACTAAACACTTGCTGAGACAAATATTTTGAAGAGGTAGTTTGCCATCAGGGAGAAGATAAGAAGCAGGGAAGTAGGTGTGGTCGTGATAAGTTAGGGTTTCTCATTGTTGATCTCTAGACGATGCAGAGAAACCAACTACCTCGTCGACCTCATCTATTCTGGTTCTTCTTTTCTTCTGATCTTTTCTCGGACGACGATCTGTCCGTTTCTTATATTGGTCTCCTTAAGTATTTTGCTCTGTTCTTTATTGTATATACTTTAGTTTTGTGATGTCCAGTTGGAGGCTTTTTACGTCTTGAAGTAAATATTTAAGTCCAGAAATAAACCCAAGTAACAAAAAATGGAATTCCACACACTTACTGCCTCCAGTTTTTGGTTGAACTGTCTTTACGAGAGAAGAAATAGAAGAACTAAGTTCACTGCTCGCGACAAGTGGTCCATCCATCGTGAATAAAGTGCACTTGGTTTCATTTTTCCTTCTCAGATGATGAGAGTTCAACCAAAAATTGGAGACTCTAAGCGTGTCTCTTATATTCTTTGTTTCTCAGGTTTATTTTTAAATGTTTATTTGCCCAATATTGGATCATTTTTTATGTTGAAGTATCTCTCTCTCTCTCTCTCTCTCTCTCTCTCTCACTCTATCTCTACCTATCTATCTATCCATCTATAGATAAATACATATTCTACCAGGGTGAACTGTATTGTCGGAAGTAATTATTTAATTTTTGCAGAATGACAATTCCATTTATATATTTAGAACAGAGGCATAATATAATAATGTATCATCACTGTAAGCGAAGCATTTAATTTGATGAGGCAGAATTAAACTTAACATTTCACTTTCAAAAAATGTCACATATAATGTGCACAGGAAGAGAATAAGCAATTATTCATGCAAGACCAAATTTCTGTTTCCAAAAGTTATTTTCAAATTGTATATGACAATACCACAAATAATTTAATCGATTGGATAATAGTGGTGGTAGTTAAGACGATTAAAGAATTAACTGTTACTCCTGCAGAAACCTTGAATGATCAGACACTATTTCTTACGTAATAAGATACTTAGCATGAAAACTAATAAATTTAAATTCTATCTTAATATTGACACTCATCATTTACTGATTATATTCATGTTGTTTTTAATATTTTACCAATTAATAAACTCATTATAACTCCAGATTAAAAGTATTTTGTGAGCCAACATAAATTTTAAAAAAGTAAAAAGTTAAGAGAAATCGGGCTGTAATGGGGATGCCGAGAATTTTCAATCAAAATTCCAACAAGGATATTTGGCGTGGTGAAAAACAACACAATGCTACAACTCTTCTGGGCGTTTTTTGACATTTTGACCCTTGATTTCTGGAGTACGACATAGTAAAAAACAGTGAAGATAGTGCATTGGCCTTCTAAGAAGTCTATGAGGGTAGCACCTTTAGCGTCCCAGAAAATCGTAACCATAACTTTTGCTGCTGTAGTTCGGGACCTGAATTTGATTGCCACTAGTGAACCCCGTTGTGGCCACTGCTTAGATTGAATCTTCATCTCCTGATTATAATCGTAGATCTAGGTCTTGTCAACAGTCACAATGCAATAGTAGAAATTCTCCTCTTCAGCTTACAGGTGGTTGAGAAGTTGCACATTCAATCCGCTGGAGTTTGTGCTCGGGTCGCAATGCCCGTGAGACCCATTTACACGCAGCTTGCTGACACCTAAAGTTTGAGAGAGGATGGTGTGGGAATTTCCAAAGGGGTTCCCAGTTTCCCTTCTTTTTAATCCAGTGACGAGTGTCATCGTCTTTGAGTACTTCTTGAACAGGAGACACACGATCATCAGTCGCGTGGTGGACTGCTGGCATGAGGAGCGCTTGTCTGCTATCATCTCCCTAACACCCCTGTATTGTTAGATCTACGCTAAGCACTTGGTCGTGCCGGAGTGGTGCCACAACAAATTTACGCAGGCCATCATGGATACCTACTTGTTTCTATTCAAGTTTGAATAGAAAACTGACATTGTTTGCGATTTCCAATAAATGAATTCTCTATGGTAATAACAGTTACATTATTTAATCAAGTTCAATGAAAGACAGTGGCATTTGCTGAGCAATGCGTAGTTCTCAAAACACACCCCTTAGTCAGCTTGACCACAAGCGCACTGACTGACTTAAATTTGATCATTATTGTGAATGACTTATTAAATTATCATCAATTTTTGACTCACCTTCGTCGAGATGTTAGCGAATGTTACTCCAGGGTCGACCCCATTACTACAGCATCCACATAGTAATGCATCCTGCCGTCTGTATACCTGAAAGATATTCCTGCAATTAATAATAAACAATTGATTTCGCCTATATTATTATAAAGGCCTGTCATACTTCAGATTCACTTCACTTAATGTAGCTTAATAATTTCTAATATGTGTTACCTTTGCTTTTCCTTGATAAGGGCACTTCGCTGAATTATCTTGTGACTCAACGAAGGCTGTAACTTGATTGAATGCTTTTGATCCAATTCTAAATTTGTTACCATCATTTGGACATCGATTTTTATTTCAAGTTTTTGTGAATTCATGATATATATATATATATATATATAAGTTATCAAACCACAGTATGAAATGGGAAAACAAAACTAAGATCTTTCACCCGTACATGTGGTCAACCATATATATAAGGTAATGTTCTCTTGATCAAAAGTACTAATCATTACTTTCCTTCTTCTCGATATTTGGTCAAGATTAATTATTAAAAGAGGTAAATTAGTTACTTAGGCAAAGAGGTAATTTTTACTAATTAACTCGAACAAATCTGAAGAAGAAGAAAAGTATATATATACTTTTGGAGTCCAGTTTGGATCGTCTTTACGATTTTATAGTGAAATCGTAAACTGGACACTCGTATTGTGTCCAGTTTAGATTGTCTTTCCATTTTTTGAGCATACATATATATATATATTAAAGAGTATGCCGATCTTCATTTTCGTTCGTTTTTTATTCAATTTCTCCAGTTTTCTAAACTTGGTTTTTAATTCTACAGGTAAACTAAACACTAACTCTCCGAAAGATTTATTCTTGAGTTCCATAGTAGCAATCGAAAGATACACTCTAAACCTAACTAAAAACAAACTATACATTAAACAAACTATACATTTTTTTAGTTAGGTTTGGAGTGTATCTTTCGATTGCTACTATGGAACTCAAGAATAAATCTTTCGGAGAGTTAGTGTTTAGTTTACCTGTAGAATTAAAAACCAAGTTTAGAAAACTGGAGAAATTGAATAAAAAACGAACGAAAATGAAGATCGGCATACTCTTTAATAGAACTTGTCTAAATGAAGGGCTGCTCCCAAAATATACTAATATATATATATATATATATATATATATATATATAGTGTATGTATGTTTGTGTATGTGTTTAAATGTGGAATGGATATTTTTTTAATATGTTTACAACTAATATGTGTTAACATTATCAAAAAAGATGTTGATAGAAATGCAAAATTTTAGATGGCAAAAAATAATATATATTAGTAACTACTTCAAGTATTGAAATACAGTTTTTACTTTCTGCAGGTCTTGATAGTTTTCTGAACATCCGTTGGTATTTGCCTGCCGAAAGGCCGTTAGCAACGGATCATTCTGGTATCCACTCAGCTTTAGGTTGTTTTATTATTAATATTAGATGTGCAGGTGCAGTCTAGATGTTTCCTTAACTCAATTATTTGGTAGTCGAAATGAACACTTAACCCTAGATTGAATATCTCGAGTAACGTTTAGATCTTAAGTGTTTTAGACATCTTAAGGATGAGAGGTTTTAATATGAGAGCTGAAGGCTACTACTAAACCTCACTCTAACAACCTGAGCTGGGATGATGATTCAATAAGGAGTGTGACTCTTCTATATTTAAAACGGGTGCTTCACAATATGATTCACACGTATGTCTCTACAGCACCAATGAAACAATAAAGCCTATGAGTTAAGTGAAGTTAAACTTTGATGATTTTCTCGCAGAAAACTCGCACCTTAGCCTATGTGATACCACCTAACCGTGTTCATTCTACATAGAGAATTCAGAATTTAAGTAAACTTGTTGACATTAAAGAGATTGAAATTACAATAATGAGGCCTAGCTTGATTGAAGACGCAGTTTTGTATACATAAATTATTTCTTTATTTTTGGGTTAAAATTGATACTAATTCATCTTCAATATATGGTTTAGATATTTCCTTCTGTGTCAAAATAAATATACAATTGTTAAATACACAGACTCGATGAAATACCGACATTTGTAGGTCGAGCCCGGTTTTGTGTCACCTGCTTTAAGGGATGATTACACAGAGGGTGGTTTTTTTTGCGGGGGACGCCTAGTCGAGGGTGGGAGTGGTGGTTGGTGGGGGCGTAGGTGCTTTGGCGCAGACTCCACGACGTTTTGGACCACTCCGCCAGGAGCGCTTCTTTACAGACGCCTCAGTTTTCTTCAGTGCAATCTTGGTTCAGTCGACGTTTGTTCCATGGCCAGCCAGTACTTGCCTTTCCTCTCTCCCCTCCTACAAATGGTACGTAAACATTAACAAACTTCATTCCCTTCTACTATTTTGTGTCTTAAAGATATTCTCTCCTGTTGTTTTCCGCATATAGCTTCAACCAGGTTTCTTCCTTATGACTAATTTTTGAGTATGATTCATTAACCATCTAATTTTAAAACTTTATGAAATCATCTTCAAAAGGTATTATCAATTCGTAAATATTGAATTGACATCCATATAGGAAAACTACATTTTATGAAATACAATTTACAATATATTTATTAAATATTCCGGCTAATAAAAAAATGCAAGATATTATACTGATATTGTATTAATATTACAATACTATACTATATTCAATTTATAAATTACGAATTTTATAATTGTACTGTATAGGTAATTATTTTATATAATCAATTCAGCACTATTTAATTTAATTCTCAAATTCAAAATTCTAGGATTTCAAAACATCCTTAAATCCAATGTAAACACAAACAGGTATTTTTTTAAATTTACCGTATGTATATTTAGCGTCACTATATCCGAACTTCTCCATCCTGCATAAACCTATTTTCAACAATAGAATTCACTTCCTAGAATTGCTTAGAACTCTTTATGAAGATCCTGCTTCAAGTTATTTTACTTTTTTTAAAACATTATATTACTAAGCTACCCCTATTGCATTCAGTTAGTTGAAATTATACATCAAATAAGACATTGTAATTTTACGTTTGAATGTTTACCATCCATTTCCATAACAAAAAAGTTTAGTTGCATATTTCCTATACAAATAACTTTGTTAATATCTTTATAAAACCGTAAAATATAAGTTTATAGTCAGTCGATATGTACATGTAATGGTTAGCAAAAGATTTATCCTTATCTTTCATATCAATGAATTTATTCAAAACTTCAATTAAAATTATGCTTGTTTTTGTATACTATAAATATATAGTTATGATGCCATAAAAACGTAAATTTACTAAGAAATAAATTACCATTATGCGATTAGAATTGCTATTTTGTTATTTGCTTTCAATTCTTTTAAGTTTAATCGAAAGACCTTAGATCTTTTTTGTTGCAATGTTGTGGTGATTCTTTTATATATATATATATATGATCAACCACAATATGAAATGGATCTCTCAACCATAACAAGCGGTGTTCGTCAGAGTCAAAAACCCAAGTGGATTTGTTTGAAAGATTAGTCTTGTTAAGAAAATTAGATTTTCTTTGTTCTTAATCTTGTTTTCCCATTTCATATTGTGGTTTGATCATTGATTGTTATTTCAAGTCTTTATGTGAAATCTTTTTATATATAAATGAATTTAATTATTATAACGGTATAACAGTAACCATAACCAAGTTTAATGGAGTATAATATTTTAATGACCCATCCAATAACAAACAATAGTTTTACATATTCATCAATATTTAATCAATTCTGTGATTTTTCTAATAAATGACTTATTGAATTGTTGTTAGGGTCACTAATTTATATAAGTTTTCATTTGATCATATCACAAGATGAGTAAATAATCGTTACAAATTTTATGGACTAAAATTTTAAACAATGAAGTTAACTGGAATGAAGAAATTGGAGTTAATATCATTTAAATATATTTTTAGGAATAATAAAGGATGCATCCGCATAATCAAGTTTTGTTGATAAATCAACGTCTTTTGAACATTATAAGTAAATGTGAATCATAAGTCATGGTAACTATAAATATAGGAATAACATGCCTGCTTTATTGAAAAGTTGGCAAAGACTGGGCAAAGAAAGTCATCTTTCTTGTCAAATTTCCAATCGAGGAGGCAAGCTTTCCTAAATTGTTATTGATAATGTTTATTTCTGTCATATATTTTATTTCAATTTTTGATTTGATCGAAGAAGAACTCTACATATACTAAATATGTTGTTTTTTTGAAAACTTCTTTTATAATTCTAAAGAACGAGTAAATACTACGTAGCAATTGACTTAAGAACTAAAGGAGTAGCGTGCACTTATCATTCTCAATGAAGTGATTTTCATCATCACCTAGTGCTTAACGCGTGATTTTTAACCTATTACAGATTGCAGTACAGTCTTCATTCATAAATGATGAAAATATACGGCCGGCTTAGTAAAAGTCAGGTGTTTATTTGCTTGGTCCGCCATTTTATTTCAGGGTCTTATGATATTGGTCTCTTCATGAATGTTATCAATTGATTATAGTGATATCGTACAACAGATGAGTATCAATGAAGAATGAGTACTTTTTTGTTTTTCATCATTCGTAGGTTGAATGAGAATATGACTATGACACAATGCGTGAATACCATACTATGAATGCATTCGGACGATGCGAAGTAACAAGTGATGTCTGTCCCTAAAAGCAAATGACCGCCACACATGTCTTTATATTCATTACATTTAATATGTAACTACATGGCACACATAGACAGAAATTAATTTAAAATTAACTTCATATTTGAAAAACCATCTGAAAAGAAATATGGGTTTAACATTAAAGATGTAAACCTTATAAGATACCTTTATATAGTACTGCATTATTATAAGAGTGAAACTTTTCTAAGATTCTAAGAATGTTGTTCTGTACAAAATATCCGGTAATTCAACTTTGATAGTGAATATCCTAGTTAATAAAGGCCTCAATTTATATAAGTTTGATTAGCTGTACCCTAGTTTTGATTTTTACAATGCACTATTTTGGAGGAAGGATGAGTTTTCAAAATGTTGAGATATGAAACTCTTTCCAACACACTTTAAACATTATTAAAATTTTAAAACTAATTGCATATGCTTTATGGTTTGAAAAGTTAGGATTTGCAATAAAAAAAACTGGGAATATAATTTAAATTTAAGATATTTATTACTCGATAAATTTATATACAAAAGAGTTATGATTTTTTTTTGTTTTAAAATTATTCATGAAAGTCCCTGTAATAAGAAATGTTATCACACAACGATCTCTTTGTAACAGGTAAGGGATTAGCTAAGTATGGATGCCCACGTACCGGCCGGGCATCCGAACCGGGCCGGAATCGGAAATTTCCGGAATTGACCCATTCATACTGACCAAATTAGAAATTATTGTTTAGAAAATATAGAATTTTACAAGTTTATCTATGTCATTTAAAAAGATTTTGAACCTTTTGTCTGGGTTTTGAAAAGGACATATCTGGAAAGATGAGAAAGGAGAAGAAACGCAGTTATTCCAAGACCAACAGTCTCTTCTAATTTAGATACCCACCCATATTTACATATATAAAACAAGATTTCACAGCAGACATATTAAAAGTCATCATCCAAAGTGCGATGAGTAATCGAGAAATAAGATCAAAGTTTTTCAACCAAAAACGGTTCTTTGCCTGTTCGAGTGTGTCTAACGAAGACCAGTTGTTCCTATTGAAGTATGTTGATAAGGTTTCTGGATTAATTACTAATTACCGTTTGAACATACATACAAATTGCATACATTACATTTTTATTTCACGTGTTTACTGTAAAATCTTGTTATATTATATATATATACTTTGAGAACTTTGAGAAACACGAAAGAAAAACTGAAACTAAGACTCACATTCAATATTTCGACCCTTCTAACTGTCATCCTCAGGAAAGGAAGTTGGGTGGCAAGATGATACAGTCGTTGCATTGTGCGTTTGGTCTCATTTCCTTTGCCCTCCTCCAGAAAACGGTTATAATCGAAAATTAGAGACTAAGTCATGTGTCCCTCTTTTATTTGTTTAAAGTTACTAACTTTAAACTAAATATATAACAAATAAACATGTCAAATAGAAATTAACATCTTATTCAGAAATATGACTAAGATCTTTTTGCCACGAAAAGTAATTTTCGTCGCTTAGTCATCGAAGACTAGTTGTTTATTAGATGAAAAATCTTAGTCATATTTCTAAATTTCTGATTTTTCTATATATATTTCTGAATATATACATATATATATATATATATATATATATATATATATAAACAGATTAACATATTAGAGAACATACCTATATATATATATATATATAAAAATTTCACATAAACACGTGAAATAACAATCAATGGTCAAATCACAATAAGAAATGGGAAAACAAGACTAAGATCTTTCAACCGTAACAAGCGATTGAAAGATGTTAGTCTTGTTTTCACATTTCTTATTGTGGTTTGGTCATTGATATATATATATATGTAAGCCATCGTCCGAAAAATAAGGGAGTAAAGACAATTCAACAGTGAAGATATGGTTAACAACCTAATTTTTGTTTTGTATAGTTCAGATTGGTTTATTGTTTATATATATATATTAAAAAATAATATCCTAGATGAAGAACAAATAAAATAATATAAAAAAGTCATTACTTTTTCTACCTCCGCCACCATCAGGATGAAAAGTGAGCTTCCTCCCCCATAAATACACATCGTTGCAAAACCTCTTTTATGTACCCACGGGGCTTCAAAGGTTAGATTATCACACACGGTGCACATTTGCTTTTTTCTAACCAGGAAATTTTAAAAATCATGCGAGTTATATTCACCAAATGTAATTCACTAGGATATTAGCAGAGGGAACGGGTAGGAAGCTCGGCACTAAAGGATGGCCTGTCACCACTCTCTTAGGTCGTACTTTATCTGAAAAAGTTCAGTTTGTTTTGAGTTTATTGGAATCCCAAAACATTGATTCTAATCAATGTGAATTTCCTATTAAATTGATACACATATTAAACTGAAGTTCAAAAAATGTCAATAATAATTATTAATTAATGCATTGAAATATTAATGCTGAGTTGAGCAACGCTTTAAATATTACATAATTGGTATTTCTAGAAATACATTTTCTAATGAGGTAAATGAATGTAATGAGGTGTTCCACGCCAATTTTTTTTTATTATTAAAAACATTTTTTTGGCATGAATATTGTACAATTTTGAATCTGTTAAGTTTATATCTTGTTGACAACATAAGTCCAAGGAATTTAGGTTGAGAACTAGTACACAATTCTTCATTCACCTCCTTAGGATAAGTGTTCTTGTGGGAAACTATTAAATTGAAAATTAGGGGTCCAATAGAACTTCTCAATACTAGCAAACCACTACAGTATTTGCATAGTTCTATTAGGTAACTACTTTTACAGTATTTTTAGCTATAAATTTAATAGTACCGTCTACTATAATATTCAGAAGTACCCTTATAGTTTATATGATCACATAGATTCACAATAAACTAGTGAAATAAAAATCAGCGTCAGGAATGATATTCAGAAATGAGGCTAAGGTCTTTTTATCAACGATTAGATCTCTTGCATATCTACTTTAGATGTATGAGTTATATATATATATATATATATATATATATATATATTATATATATAATATATAAGTTCAATATAAACAAAGAAACATAGAGAAATCAAAAGAACACACTTACAGTCTCTAATTTTCGGTTTGAACCGTCTTCAGGAGAGATAAGAGAGGGAAACCAAGCGCACTGGATCAGAGACGGTTGGAGACTCTTGGGTCTCCAACTGTCTCTGATCCAGTGCGCTTGGTTTCCCTCTCTTATCTCTCCTGAAGACGGTTCAAACCGAAAATTAGAGACTGTAAGTGTGTTCTTTTGATTTCTCTATGTTTCTTTGTTTATATTGAACTATATTTGTCCGTTTTGGATCGTATTTCCAACGAAAAAAAGAGTATAGATATATATATATATATATATATTGTAAACAGGTGAACGATCCAAAAGGACAACAAACGTTTCACGATGAATCACAAACGGAGAATTAGAGTTATATTCAATTGAAATATAGAGTATATATTAATATATACTCTATTTATTTACTCTATGTATAGTTATAAACTAGAATTGAATATATATTCAATATTTCGACACCGTCGTCATTAGGAAAAAGTACAAAGTACTTGCGTTGAGAAACAAATTCCAACTCAGTTCATTTATATATATATATAAGTGAACTGAGTTGGAATATATATATCCACAATAGTGGATATTAGAGTGATCAAACCACAATAAGAAATGGGAAAACAAGACCAAGATCTTTCAACCGTAACAAGCTGTCTTCGTCAGAGTCAAAAACTCAACTGATTATATATACTCGTATATAATGATTCGCGATCCGTCCTTCGACGTGGGGAGAACTCTCTCACTTCGTCCTCTCTTCTACTCTACTCCTGATGACGAACAACGAAGAATTCTAAGGTCTAAATATGGAAATTCAAGACAATTAAATTATCTTAACATGCTTGGAAATGAAATTGAAAAGCTTATTTGAGAATTAGAATGCGTAAAACGTCAACATTTTGAATTTGTTATAATCCTTATTAAAATTATATTTTAGAATTTACTTAAATTTGAAGTCCTAATATGACTGTTTTTAATATAAATAAAATATTTATGCAATGATTAGATCTTATAATACTTATTCAACACTTTTAGTTTTCGGCTAAAGGTTAATATGTTCTATTTTGGGGCATTCTTAGTTCTAATTTTTGTTACCACACAAAAATGCAAATCATGCCCTGCGGTTTTATCGTTTCACCTATCTTTAGCTTCATCTTCTTGTCACCGCAAAAATATGCAAATTACTAACCGGAGTTAAACAACTCTCGCATATTCTCAACTCGGTGATTAACCAAGTAAAGATACAAATAGTATAGTTTGATACCAAACTTGGTATATTTCTACTAAACTTGGTTTCTAGGAAAATTATACAAATTAAGATATAAAATTAAAGCAACAATCAATTAAAGTTAAAAATTTCTAAGTTTTAAAATTTCTATTAATTTCAAATTGGTTTACTTTTGTTTACTTGAACATAAACTTTATGTATCAGCTTGCTGAAAAATTATATTTACAAATTACTTTGGTTTATGCAGTAAAATTTAAATTTCCTTTTAATGTTCTAAATTATAATTATAATATCTATATATAATTGTAGATATTATATATATATATATATATATACTGATGTAGCTTCTCGACCACTGATTTATCCAGATTCAGAGCAAGGGTTCTCGAGGATTTAAATAGGGTGTGATGTAAATAGGGTTTCCCTCACAAAAAAGCCTTGATAATGCCAAACAACCTTTGGCGAAACGTCGGCAGATATTAACTAGCTGAATTTTTTATTGACCAAAATCCTCGAGAACCCTTGCTCTGAATCATATATATATATATATATATATATATATATATATATATATATATATAATATATATATATATATATATAGTTAACACATGAAAGAGAAAAAACAAATAAAGACACACACAAAAGACTCACAACGATATTTCGACAGTCGTCGTCATCGGGTAGAAGTAGTCCCTTTGAGTAGCTGAAGCTAACTGAGTTAGCTTCAGCTACTCAAAGGGACTACTTCTACCCGATGACGACGACTGTCGAAATATCGTTGTGAGTCTTTTGTGTGTGTCTTTATTTGTTTTTTCTCTTTCATGTGTTAACTAGTAGTCCTGTTGGACTATATATATATTATATATATATATATATATATATATATATATATATATATATATATATATTATTATAGTGTTACAATTAGTATACTTCAATAGCAGATCTTTTTTTATACAAGATTGGTTGTACATGACTGAATATTTTCGGTTGACGAGCTTCTTTTCCAACTTCTCAAGCTTGCAAAAAATTAATCACTACAGAAAATTAATTTTTCGTAAGCTTGAGAAATTTGAAAAGAAGCTCATCAACCGAAAATGTTCAGTCGTGTACAACCTATGCTATAATTATAAACATATTAAAACATGTTTATGTAAATAAGATTTGGATTTTTTTTCAAATTCCAGTTTTCATCTTTGTAATAAAGTCAAATATCATTCACGTCAAGTTACATCCAAATCGTCGAAATTCTTTATTATATTTTTTATAAGTCTTTTTTTAATATTTCTTTATATTGAACTTAATTTTGCTTGAGAATAAGTAATTAATTGATTAACTGTCGGCTCATATTCATATTTGGTTTCCCAAATTAAATCCATTAGATTACTGTACAGGTTTGTACATTGATTATTAAAAAGTTGTTATATCAATTATGCCAATCATGTTGAAAATTGATATAAAGAACCGTTTTTTACGTATTTTTCTAAGAGAATATGAATACTATATGACATTATTAACTTTTTCTATGCATATTTATTAATGTACTGTTTATGTTTTAATTAAAAAATTTATAAAATAGAAACAAAAATTGAATGGTTTGTTAGGAAGTTAGCCATGAATGTAGTGGAATTCAATAATGTTGCTTAATGAACATTTCAATTATATGTTAATGAGAGAACTATTTGAAGGCTTTAGTGGTGGTTAATTAAATTGTAATTAATTATTCTTTCCACTAGACCAATAGAGCATAATGCAGTGATTAAATACGCTAATTGTAATTATGGTGCTTTCAAAAATGCAAATTTCAATTTGTTGTATATTTTTTAAGTAATTTAAACAAAGATTGGTATATTTTTAGATGATTTTTTGCGGTACACAATGATTTTAATAACTTTTTAGGACATTCACATAGAAACACGGTACTTAACAAATATAATTCACTTATAGACTTTTAAATAAATTGTGGTAGCAGATCCACTTGTTATTATGTTGTATATATATATATATATATTATATATCGATAAAAAGATTTCACATAAACACGTGAAACAACAATCAATGATTAAACTACAATAAGAATGGGAAAACAAGACTAAGATCTAAGATCAAATGGGTTTTTGACTCTGACGAAGACCGCTTGTTACGGTTGAAAGATCTTAGTCTTGTTTTCCCATTCTTATTGTGGTTTAATCATATATATATATATATATATATATATATATATATATATACGGTACTGTTTTCTTGACCACAAAATATTAACAAACACTTTTTCTTCTTCTCGGAGTTTGGTCAGGGCAAATATATGAAATCACCTTTTTGCCAACGTTTCGTCTTTATTTTAAGACATCCTCAGGGCTATAAACTAACAAAAAAAGTTCATTTTTTTTTAACTAACAAAACTAACAACTAACAAAAAAAAGTCATTTCTAAAGTAGAAATGACAATTGTCCATTGTTTATTGTTTTTTTGTTAGTTTATAGCCCTGAGGATGTCTTAAAATAAAGACGAAACGTTGGCAAAAAGGTGATTCCATATATTTACCCTGACCAAACTCCGAGAAGAAGAAAAAGTGTTTGTTATATATAGGTATATGTCCTTATCTTATTTATTAGAAAATAAACAATTACTTCAGGATTAATAGGAAAAAAACTTACGGTAATCAATGTATCTAAAGTTTAGTCACCTCAAGGAGACGTCTAGAAGAATATTCATAACTTCCTTGTTTCCCTTGTATACCAGTTTCCCAGTATGTGTAAGAAGGCTTCTATGCATATCCTTACCAAGGTTCCACGTTCCGGACTACCAGCTCAGTTGCTGCTATTGATGGGGTTCTGTTAATATTTTATACATTGGAATAAAATCATTTTTTCTGATGTTAATGGAAGACTAATATCTTAGTAAATATTCTATACATTCATACGTAATCTTTATTTCGGTGTTCCGTCTTAAATATTCGCAAAGAAAATATTTTAAGAGTCCAGTTGCCTTCAGTTTATCCTGTCTGTTTTAAACGCTCGACCTTGAGAATTTAGTAGAGCCAAATATATTCCATCATAAGAAATATTGTTGCATAACATATCATTGTCTACAAATTTGAATTATTATGCTAATCTGAATTGCAGTCCAGCTGAAAAAAAAAACCACAAGGAAAATAAGTTTACACAAAGATTAATTAGTGTTTATTTTTCTCATAGAAAAAAACCTTCATTTTTATGTCTCTAACCACAAAACGATTCCATGACATAATTTTCATTATATTCTGAAGAAGTATTTATTCCAAAGAAACAAATGAAACATTAAGCAAAAACTAAAACTATAAAATCATTAAGTATAAAAGATACAACTTGAATTTAAAGAACTGAATTCAAATAGGAATTTAAAATATAAAACTCGGTATTGATAAGACTTTTCTATGTGACAGATAAAACTGAATGCAAGTTCAATATTTTGAAAATACAAAGCATTGAAACTTATACACATGGCTTAGACACATTTGCATGGGTCCTTAACGTGAACAAATTTAGCACAGTGTCAATGCACCCTTGCAGAAAACTCAAGTGAGACTGCTACGACAGATTGCTACCTCTGATTGCATTGATAGATGATAAACGGCTTGTATGCCTTGCAGATTGTTTAGAGAAGCTGAAAGTGTATTACATCGAAGTCAACAATAGAATCAACGACAGGCCCTCACCACACATACAATAATATGAATGAACCAAAGAGAAAGTGAGCTGATATTTTCTGTTAATATTCTTCGTTGAAAGTGGGAGACTGATCAACCTCAATATAACACGGGGAGTGTGACAGTCCTCTTTACTCGGACGGTCGAGTATTTTGTCCATTGATATTTTTGAATATATATATAGCATATATATTTCTACAATGCTTTGATCTTGAATCAGATATGTTAGTATATAAAAGTAAAAAGTTGATTGAACTAAATCAATGATTCAATTCTTAGGCCTCTATGTGAAGCCAATATTTTGTTTAATTATTATTTTTATAGTTAAACACTCTGATTTCTCTCTATAATTTTTGATGTTGGCCGTGAAACTTTCATTTATCGCCACTTGTTTACTAACTACAATTAAAAGTGACTCATTAAGGTGAAAGCGGAAAATCTTCCAGTAAACTTCCGGGAACAATTTTTAAATTATCTAGCAAAATAATTATTTTAAAATATAACACTATGACAGCACATGTTTGTGCTAAGTGTATTCTACTTGTAAATCACGTTTAGTACACTTACCGATTCCATTATTGTTACATAACTATAAGGATATAATATTTATAGATTTATAATTTATAATTATAGGAATGTTGAATCAAGTTTTGTCAATACAATCACATATACTCTTGGATTATCGTAAATTGATTTTTCAAAATATTTAGTTTTTCTATTGTTACAATGCTATTGCATGTTATTACATAATTATATTATTATTGTTCATCGATCGTTTTTCTTGCATTTTCTCTTTCATTGTCATCTTCCGTAATATTTTTTTTTTCTCATCTTTCTTTAAACTAATACTAAATATATGTTAGTATTTTAGACATAAAAATGATGAAGTGCTCTTATTATTATTTGCTGGAAAAGTAAATTATTGTAAGTTGGAATTTACTATTTGACTGGGTTCGTTACCAAAAAAGGTCCTTTAATTTGGGGTCAGAGGTGGAAGATTAGATGGGATAATGGATGGGACGTTGACTTGTGTGACATTTTGTGAGAGCGTTCTTATACCTGAGCAGATCACAGGTACAGCGGCACTCAACATTAGCAATTAGTTGTTCTCCCACGGCCGTTGTGGAATGCTTCGTTTCACTAACGATAACTATAAATGTTTGGTAACAAAATGTACAGTCAGCTAAAGTTACATTCTATTTGTTTCAGGAGCATGGAGCAGTGTTAGACAGGTGGAACATATGCAGTGGTGAAGAAGAGCCTCTGGTTCTTCAACAGTTCCTGAGGTTTGGCGAAACGAGAGCAATCGCACAACAGTTATTAATGCATGTCATGGGTGATGCCAGATACTTGCCAAGAGTAGAGGCCGATGTCAAGAAGTTCATGGAGCGACTTAGGCCACCACCTCCGTTTCCTCCTCCCGACCGGCCTAAGTCCCAGGGACGACCTCCACTCTCACCTAAGCAGTCTGCTCACCTGAACAGCCTGAGCTTTGTCAAGCCTCCTCCAATGTCACCGCCTCCTGTCGCCCCCACCTCCACCAGTCCTGTGTCCGTTTCCCCGCTCAACAGGCTACAAAATATGCAGCCATTCGACTTCAGAAAAGTCACGCCTGCTGTCAGTCGCGCAAGTCCTGAGAGGCGGCAGCCCAGTCCTCCAAATTACGGACTCAACCTTACTGTCACCTCCCCAGCCAGGCTTGGCTTTGCTAAGTCTCCTGACTTTAATTCCTCTCTTTGCCACGAATATCCTTCTGCATCTGAAGAAGATGACTCAGATAACTCTCAGAGTGCTCTCAATCTCTCTAAAGACGCTCCCAAACATCGTCCTTCTGTTCGGAAACCATCAACTCCATTAAAACGACAATGGGGTCCTTCGATACCACCAAACCTTGGTACCCAACTTATAAATCCCACAACAGGAAAAAAAAGAGTGCAGTGCAATGTATGTCTTAAGACATTTTGTGACAAAGGAGCCTTGAAAATTCACTTCAGTGCCGTACATCTAAGGGAAATGCATAAATGTACTGTTGAAGGTTGTAACATGATGTTTAGTTCTAGAAGATCGAGAAACAGGCATAGTGCTAACCCTAATCCTAAATTACACTCTCCCCATCTCAGACGAAAGATATCACCACATGATGGAAGGACAGCACAGAACCACCCTATTATGTTACCTCCTGGTCTAGGACCAAGTCTTAATCCCCTGACTTTCGGAACGTTCGGATCTTTATTAACTCCTCCAGCCGACTTAAGGCATCAAGCTGCAGCATTGGATCTAAAACAAAGTTTGGATTTGTCACTCGTAAAGCATGAAGACTATAGAAAATTAAGCGAATCATCTGAACAGCAGGATGACTTCATGGATGAAGATGACGAGGAAGGTATTGTTGTAGAAGGAGATGACTATGAACAAGAAAAGAAAAGAGCGAAGATGTCCGAATCGGAAGGCGATATGGATGAAGAGGTGACGAGCAATGAAGACTCACTTGTTGATTCTCAGGCCAGTGTCAGGGAAGATCCAGAAAACTTGGTCACTAAATCTTCGAGAAAACGAAAAAACCAAAATCCAACGAAATGTGCTGTGTCTCAACCTGTACATAATAATGGTGATATCAACAGTGATGAATCATCAAATGAGGTTACTTTTCAAACGCGAGCAAACGATAACGATATAGACCATGCAGTAAAAAAGGAACCAGAACAAGAAAATAACAACCAAGGAGAAAAAAAAAGTCCAATGCAAGTAGACTATACAGTCCACAATAATAACAATATTACAAGCAATAACAAAAATAAGAACAACAACAAAAGTGACTGTGAGGAGGAAAGTCAATGTGGGGAAGACGCAAGTGATAAAAAGGACAGGGATAGCAACGAAGATCACAATGGCAGTGATGATAAGAGTAGTGAAGTGATGGGATCAACAAACGCTCTCAGGCAACTGGAGAATTTGTCGCAGGGTCACTTTGGAGATGCAAAAGGTCAGGATGGGTCTGAGAGTGGGGGATTTGGTCACAACTACCTGAGCAACAACAATCCTCCCAGTCCGGCAAGGTCTCATAGCTCCTCCGGATCAGATTCTCAAGATGAACTCGACGCACACTACCTTAACTTCCCAGATGGTTTTCTCCCCGACGTTCCCATCGACAAGGACAACCCACGAATGTGTACTGCTTGCGGAAAAGTATTCCAGAATCACTTTGGCGTCAAAACACATTATCAAAATGTCCATCTTAAATTAATGCATAAGTGTACTGTGGATGGCTGCAATGCGGCATTCCCCTCCAAAAGAAGTAGAGACCGACATAGTGCCAACTTAAACCTTCACAGGAAGCTACTTTCAACTCCTCTGAGTGACAAAGCGGGTTTATTTCTAGATAGTCATCCCTCACTTCACGGTGAATTCCTTGCCAGGCTCTACGGTGAACAAGGTCTTCTTCCACCACCCGGGTTGGACATACCGCCACCTGTCTTTCTTCCTCATCTTGGCGGCTTCTTACCTCGCTTTGCACCCAATGGTCACCCAGAATCCCCTCTTTCTTCGCCTGACTCTTCTTCCCTCCTACTCTCTGAGGAGGACATTCCTACTGCAGACAAGGAAGGCCGGTTGCCGTGCACATTCTGTCGCCTACCTTTAGCCGATCTTACCTCGCTAAAGGAACACTTAGAGCTAAAGCATGCTGCTGAGGTGTTCCGTTGCTCCGTGCCAGGTTGCAAACTCTCCTTCCTGTCTGCCTCAAGAAGAGCTGCTCACTCCGAAGACCCCACCCATCCAAAACCATCTTCGTGACCTCCCCTACTCCACCATCCATTTCCTCTCTGGTGTTGAACGTTCCTCACCCTATTTAAGTTAATCCAAATAGTCTATTTAATTCCTAAGTTTCGAACGAAACGTTGTATATATGTTACGTCTCTATGGACTTTGTACAGTACCTCTGACAATCTTAGTGCAATAAAGTGGCTATTGTTGGTGCGAACTTATGTGATACCCGCACTTACCTTGTACAAATTTTTCCTTTCCACTTATTATAAAATCCAAATACTCTGATATTATATAATTAATGTATACGAATAGCAAATAATTTGTTGACATTTTCTAGATATTTTAGAATTTTGTATAGTTTCTTTATGTTAAACATTGTATTTCCTACCAATGAAGAGTCCCTCAATCCTGGACTAGATGTACTATCCTGTAGACCCTGTTATGCTTACGTACTTATCTAGACTCTTCTATCTTCCCAGATTAACTCTGGGCGTTAAAAATCAAAATAGTGTATACATATTGTGTAACATTCGCTTCCATGACTTATATGTAATGTGTATAAATATCAATAAAAATATATGTGTATATATATATCTATGTCAATATTATGTATTTATGATCTCGTCTGTATGTTGTAATCTATCATTCTGCGTAACTTATTAGAATGGTTGACTCTCTGCACCCAGTACCTAAACACTTCTCATCGTTGTATGATAGCTTTGTCTATGTAATTTTGTTAAGGTCATGCTGACTTTTCTGTATATTATATCAAAACAGCTGTATTAATAGTACTTCAGTGTTTAATTAAATGCAATGATATTACGTCAAATTGTTACGATCATTAATTTTCCTTAATTACACCACAATTGATTGATGATATAATACAAAAGGGAATTGAGTAATAGAAATTTTTGTGGCTATAAAATATTATTATATCCATAAAATTATTATTTATAGGTAAAAATCCATCATTATATAAATAATAATTTATTTATACACCCATCTTTATTAATAAAAGTTATCTTTAATAATATTGCCTTTGTGGATAATTTATCATAAGAAAAAACTTTATATACATATCTGCATAGTACCAGAATAAACACACGTGACTCCATAATCAAAGAAATCAATGATAAAAGTTCTAAGTACTTTCCAGTGGTACTTTGTTTTGAAACAACTGAAAACGAGAATTCAACCTCCTTTTCAATTCTCCAAAAATAGGGTAACACCAATAACTCTTGGAACGTTTTTGTTTTCAGTTATGACTTTTGGTGGTAATATCTTAAAAAAAAAAAGAAAATACTTTGAAAAGAAAACATTATAGAACTGATTCTGATAGTTCCATAATTATAATATAAACATAACGGAGAGGAGATGTAATAAATGGATATATATATATATATATATATATATATATACACAAAATTAAATTTTACTGACCGAGTCCTGATAAACTTCAGTTTTGTTTCTATTCCACGGTCGATGTTTTTATCAATATTTATGTATATATAGATACAAAATTATAAAAACAAAACAAAGATTCAAAAAGAATTTATAAAATTAATACAATATTATTACTATCTGTATAATGAACAAAAAAAAATATTAATTTAATTAACCTATTAATCACATCAGTAAAAAACACCTAAGATATCAATATTGAAAATGAGTTCGGGGTCGAAACAAGATCACTGAAGCTAAATATGGATTTTCTTGAGCCCTTAATGTGGTATGACATAGTCTGAGTAAAGTTAGCAAATTCAAAGCATAGAGGAAGACTCTGTTAAGAGCATTAAAAAATCACGTTTTCGCTAAGATATTGCGATTAACTTTTGCCGTAATATTATATAAACACTTGGCTGTTCAAAAACGACGGGGAAAACGCATACACTAAAGTTAGAATTAAACTAGAGAAAAAAAGCAATGATTAAACACACACTTAGAGTCTTTACTTTTCGGTTCAACAGTGATGAGAAGAGAAGAAGGACTAAACACACCGGGTGTGTGACGAATGAGAAAACTAAGGGCTACTCGTGTGCCAGGATAAAAAGATGTAGTTGAAGGATAATTGAGAAACCCTAGGAAGAAGAGCAAGGTAAGAAAGTAGTGAAAAAGAAAAAAGTGAATAGTTATTTTACATATTAATAATCACTTATCCCCCAAAAAAACAATACATTCTTACTCAAGACGGTTAAACATATTATTATTAGACGGTATTAGAAACAAATAGAGAAGAATTTACATATCACTAACGAGGAAAAAGTGCACACGAATAAAACACTAAAAAATGCTAAATTGAACAGAATGTAATATGAAACTGCAAAATGGATAGTAATACCTGCATAACTGATGTAATGGCATATATGTAAATAATAACAAGTTTTAATACTGATTTTAATTTTGGCATATTCACTGCTACATCGAAACATATCAGAAATATATTTTCAAAATATCGTTTTTTTTTAATGCTATTACTCTACAAAAAGTAATAGTACAAAGAAGTAAAATATTACTTGCACATGTGAGTTTTACATTTTTGAGGAGCTTAATATATTACGAGTATATTAATTTGCAAAAAATTAGATTTAGATTTTTTCGATAAACACATTTTAAGCTGTTTTAGTGTGAATATGCTAATTGTTTTTGAGTAGTTGTTTTTGCGTAAGCTTTTAAAGTTGTGAACCGTCCTCTTTTCATGAAGCCAGTAACTGCATTTCATCATCAACATGAGACAGTTCATCAATATCATTGATGAGACAGTCAGTCTGACATTAATTTTTTGCATGATAGTAAGCATTGCATCCATCTTACTGCAACAATTTCTGTGTTAGCATGATTTTAATCATTAATATCTCCATATTGATTAGTACAAACTGATTTATAAATGCAAAGCTAATCATATGCTATCATCCAAAGAGTTAACCCTCGCCTTTACTGTCGGATTCTAAACAGACGGAGCGGACCATACAAACTAATGTATTTATAATTCATAACCATTGCAGGAAATGAGCAGTAGCTATGAATGAAGCAATGATCGCACGTAACTCTGCCATATTACGAGTGACTTGCCCAAAAAAAAAAACAAAAAAAAGGGTTTTTGAGAATTCTGATATAGGAGCAATATTCTAACTTCAAAATAAAGGTACCACATTTACTTTGATAATTCCTTGAGTAAACAGAAAAAACATATAGGATTAATGCAATTAAATTTGGCATTATTATTGAAATTATTATGTTTTTGTTAGAATCCAGATAAAACAACATATGATATATATCAATTTAGTTTGATATATTGCCTATGCCGCTAGGAACTACCTAGTCTGCTACTTCTCCTTATAGGACGTTCTGAATTGTGAAACAATTTTATATATACCCATATATATATATCAATGATCAAACCACAATTATAAATGGGACAAGACTAAGATCTTTCAACCGTAACAAGCGGTCTTCTTGAGAGTCAAAAACCCAACCTCTGACAAAGACCGGTTGTTACGGTTGAAAGATCTTAGTCTTGTTTTCCCATTTCTTATTGTAGTTTGATCAATGATTGCTATTTTACGTGTTTATGTGAAATCTTTATATATATACACTAATAAACGTATCGACAGTGAAGTAGACACAAATTAAAATTTTATCAGGACCCAGTAAGTTCTTTGAGGTCAAATTCAACTCCCTTTGCCGATGTTTCAGTTTTTATTACAAACTTTTTTCATAGATAAAAGTATAAAATTTTGAAACGGAAATACTTAAGTATTACATTAGAGATTTTTTAAATGAAAAAAATTTTTGAACTTCAACAACAATTCACGTGTTTGTTCAAACTAGGCAGTTGTTGTTGAAATTTGTAAATTGTTTCCATTAAAAAAAATCTGTAATGTAATACTCAAATTTTTCTATTTTAATATTGTATACTTCTGCTTATAAGAAAAGTAATATTGAAAAAACAAAACATTGGCAAAGAGAGTTTAATTTAAACTTATTAAAGTTTTAAAACTGACCGAGTCCTGATAAAATTTTAATATACATATATATATATATATATATATATAATATATATATATATATATATATATAATGAATGATCAAACCACAATTATAAATGGGACAACAAGACTAAGATCTTTCAACCGTAACAAGCGGTCTTCGTCAGAGTCAAAAACCCAACTGAACACTAGATGCAGAAAACATCTGGTGAGGTTGGGTCTGAATCTAGTGTTCAGTTGGGTTTTTGACTCTGACGAAGACCGCTTGTTACGGTTGAAAGATCTTAGTCTTGTTTTTCCATTTGTTATTGTGGTTTGATCATTGATTGTTATTTCACATGTTTATGTGAAATCTTTTTATATAATATATAACTTACATCTATCCTGGAGGTTTAATCCAGGACTGGAGCAAAATTTAGTTCAGGAGAAAAAATTATCCATAACACATTTTAGGCATAATTTTTTTTTATGACTCATTCTATTCCCAAAATTACAGGACAATCTACGTTATACGGACTATTTTCAGGTATACTATCAATTTTATTCGTCAACTGGTGTGTCATGTAACGTGTTCCCAAACTTTTTAGATTGAACGTACCGTCCTACATACGGACATCAACAAAGAAATTTTATATTAAAATCTTCAAAGAATTGTTTTTATTATTGCCGCAGGGGTGAATATTTTATCTACTACAAGATTTTTCTATAGTAAATTAAAAAAAATATGATTTTGTTTACCTAGATGAATCTAGTACCTAAATTAGACATATTACAGATTATTTCAATTATATTAAGGTAACTGGGCAGTAGAGGAGCAATACACATGGGATGACAACTGCTCTTGATGACTTTTTGGAGGTATGGTACTAAGGATGGGGGATTGGCCAGAAGTGTATATATATTTATCGTCTATATAAATTGAACAATAATTTATATTTTTCACAGCATATAATTGAGGATAGTAGTTCTTAAGCCTATTTCTGTATGTTTTAATTTTCGATAATCTTAGATTTCGGTTACAACAGGCCCATGCATACAGTTTTCATATTTATTTCATGTATAGATAGATAGTATACGCCTCCAGTCCTATAACGAAAACTTACAGTTTATTATTTAAGAACAAGGTTTTTTCGGATTTTATTTTGCAAAACAAAAAAAATAATTTGTTTAGAATCTGTGATTTTATGTTCATTTCCATGCCTAGAAAAAATTAATACTAAAACGTAATATTCATGTAAGAATTTTTCATCGAAACTAATTCAATATGTATACCGAACTTTTCAAATGATTAGCTGAGCAAATTGAAATATAGAAATTTGTTTAATCGTTTATTTAACAGAGTGAATTGCAAACATGATGGTCTACGCTGTTCAACTGGGTTGAATAAGTTGTGTTCTATTTGTTGATAAAGTTGGGGGGTGGTTGCTGGCAAGGGTTGTTAGAGGGTGTGACGCACGGGTGGTGGGGATACCTGTCCCGCTGTCGCCATGTTGTCACAAGCCTTACAGCGAACTGCAGCTGTCGCCGGCTTCTTCAATATGGAGGTCTACAACATGGCTTGCTTTCAAATAGTTTATTTATCACCAAATAGATATTTGGTAACAATAAACAACGTCAAGTCTACTCTAACAGCAGATATTTTGCTTTCCAAAATTGCACAATTAGATTCCAACAATGCTTCAATTTTTTTTTTCACATGGTAAATGGAACCTCTTCATATTCCGTTGCTAAGAATAATATCGGATTAACGTATAACCTATCAAGATACTTCTTGGGAGGAGCTGCAACTTCAAAATATTTTGAAGAAAAAACAGCAATATATGATAAAAAAAACAACTAAAGTAATACCTCATATAACAACACTGTTTTCATTTTATTCTACTTAAACTCGTATTGCAGGCATTTTAACCTGTCGATTCAGATACGATGGTCCAGATTTCATTCTAAGATTTGAAAACTGCATTAAAAATTAACTTAATTAAATTATATATCTTTGGGTAATAAACCTGTCAAATAACATTTAGAAAATTCTGATAGTCATTGTTGTATAGAATTATTACTAATTTTGACAACTTAGGGTAACAGATAAATTTATAAAAATTGTAATCGGGTTGTTCAGTTCTATAAAAAGTTATTTCACCTCTACCAAAAATACAATTATATTCCTTTCTGTACCAAAGTAGATATTATTCTCAGGCTTAATGTATAATTGCAAAATCTGAAATATAAAAAATATATTTAATTTTCATTTATTTGATCGTAAACATTAAAGCTGAACATATAATATCGTAAAAATGTTTCGAGCACAATATTTGCTTCCCAGTAGAATGATAACTTAGTAACCCATTATTTTAAAGACCATTTATAAATACCGATCTTAAGAGCAATAGTTGGTCATCTCCAAGGCTTTAAAATTAAAAATCAAATAAACAAAAAAGTACAAGAAAAATTAACGTAAAAATTGCCAACATATTATTTTTAAACAGGGTTGAAGACATTTTTCAATAACATTAAAACCCTTTAAAACTATCTTTTAAATAAATTATTCATAATTTTGATGGTTCTATATTGTTTTCAAAATAGAAGACTGAAATATGGTAAGATGTGTTAATTGTGATAATTATGAACAGTTTATATAAATGTACAAAAATCCTTTAATATTAATATTTTATACTTCAGGAAGCTTGTAAAATTAAGGAAAACAAAATATAAAGGGTTTATAACTTAAAGAATATTAGAGTTTTGCAAAGCAGTAATTGACTGAGTTAATGATGATAAATTATCAACTAACGTGATTTTTTAGGCAATTGGCTTAATTATAGGGTAGTTAACACGAAAGTTCATATAAAAACATAAATATTGAACAATTTGAATTTAATTATTTATATCGTGTTGAAAACAAATGTCACTATTAGCAACAATGTGTATATTGTATTAGTCCACAGTAATTAATAGAACAATTAAATACTCTCATTAATCAATTCAGAACAAAGTTAAGAAATGAAATTATACATTTAGGTTTATTTTAAATTTGTTTTCAAATTATGTTCACTTTGAAATATTTTTTTAGTATGTTATAGCTGTACACAAAACCGTTGTAACGTTTGGTTTGTCAACAAAGTAGGATCGATGAAATGACATATTTACAATATCAATCTATCAATTATTTCTAAATCAACTCTCCTATTTGTCGTATCTTGTTATTTATGCATACATTCTCTCTTACACACTCTCTCTCATTTTCAATATTTCTCTAATTTTATTCATTTAAAATCTATCTCTCAATAACTGACTCATTTATTCCTTATCTTCCTTATTTAGTTCCTTTAGATAACTAAAAGGACAGAAATATTAACAGGTGAGTTTAACTTTACTGTATGTTTTTCTGTTCATGTTTCTTTCCATATTCCGATATGAATAGAGTTTTATGTTTTCTTTCATTTCAAGTGTCATTTACCTAAATTATTACGTAGAATGAGTAGTTGTAAATATTCTTAACCAAACAAAATGTAATGTATTTCTTTCTAGTTTTATTTTTGAGATATTTTTCAAATATTAAACCAATCATTTGTATGGATCAAGAATAAATAGTTAGTCTTATGTTTAAAAAAAGTGATTTTTTAATATATATTGTCATTTGTGACTATTTTTTTGAGTTTTCTACCAGATGATGGATTGGCATGCGTAAGTTGTTACCTTGAATTTAGCGATGAGTATAGTTATTAAGAGCTGTTCAGGTGTGCGAGGTTTTGCCAGTTCGAAGTGGATTCCAAGCAGGCTGATGAGACATGCCATTGCCATGCCCAGGTAAGAACCAAACATCCCTGTTGCCTTATAATTGTCCTGCAATTAAAGCCACTTCTTATGTGATTTATTTACTGACACCAATTGTCAAGGTTTAATAACACTTGTGGCTTATAATCAGCTAAATCGCTCTGCCAACCGATTATTTAGCCTCAACCATTTCCTACCCTACCTTACTGTTTAAACTAAAAAAAAAAAAAAAAATATTCCCACAGGTGCCTTTCTCAAATGGTGAAATGACTTTACTTACGGAAGGAAAAAATCGAACCACCTGTTATTTACATGTAGCTCATATTTGTTCTTCATTTTAGATGATTAGTTATAATTGCTTAATTTTTTGTGTCCCTGGGGAAGTAGCTATTGAGTGGCGCTTCTTTCTGAGTAAAACTTAAGAGGAAGTCAGTGTGTCTGTTTGTTATTACGAACAGTAAATGTAGTATTTAACATTGTCAGCAATTTTATATAATCTCTAACATATGTGTCTATGTGTGCGAATCACTTGTAGGAACGCTAGGTACAGTGAACGAGAAATTAGCTAAAAGGGCATATATAAAGTGGCAGAGCAAATCAAAAAGAGTGAGGTTGCGAGAAGACGCCGTTTAAATGATGAAGAAAAACAATAGAAGAGCAGAAATTTGAAAAGTTTGAAAGAAAGCGTCTATCTCAAGTTTACAATAAGGCCAAATAAAGAAAATATCGTGAATGCGATACATGTATATGAGAGTAATAAATTGACGATTAGAAATGAAACCTTATTCCAGTTTTGCCTTGAACAAAGAAGGAACTGATTACACCTATGGAAGCACATCGGTTCTAGGATATTCGAACCATCCATCAGACGTCTTGTGCTTTATGTCTAATCAAGTAGGTCAGTAAGGAAATTGGTGGTACGAAAAATGAATTCTGCAATCAAGAGAATACCAAGCTTCAAAATATTTTATGTTCTGATAAAGTTATTGATGGTTTATAATCAGGACTATAGTGAGTCTTCATAGCCTCTGACATTCTTTCATGGAATATATCACATGTAAAACTCCAGATGACTACTCATTCAGAAGTGGTCAGATTGTTCTTATGTTTTAGAGTATGGATTCAGAGGGGTGTGATACACGTTGGGTTCATTAGGAGAAGAGGATTTTAAACGAGTAAGAGAATTATGGGATTTAGAGGTCGGAAGATCAGCTCTACTTTAAAGTAACTTCTGAAAGAACCACTAACACGGAAACCTAATAAATATGCCCTGCAGGATACTGATACTGTTTAGTTTTGGACTCGACTACATCTTAGACTTTTGTGCAGGAGTCTAAATTAAGTTTCACTTATAGAACGGGAAGAAAGGTTGCGGATATTATTATTAAACAGGTGGGGTGGTTAGTTATAAGAAAAAGGTGCAGGGTTGGCAATGTGTGATAAATGATTTCGCTAGTTAGAGGGGGATAGCTTCACAAGAAGAGATATGAAGGAAAGAGGAACAGTATTGTTGCCGTGTTCTGTTCAACAAGCAAAAGAATTTAAAATGGGAGAAACAAATGTGAAGAGTTTAGATATTTCTTTAGAATTGTAATAAGGGACTTCTCAAGAAGTTTGTGGTCGAATTGGAAGGATTTTAATAATTAACATTTATGAGACAAGAGATATGCTAAATATTTTAGTTATAACATATGTAATCAAATATCAGATATATAAAATGGTTTGAAGCTAAAACACCGATTAAAGGGAAGACAGTAAATCAACTGCTGGGATACGATACAACCCGAAAAGAAAGCAGATAGAAGCAATTTGAGACACAAGCCGATCTGCGGTAAGCTTACATAAAACCACATGAAAGGAACTCAATATGGGCTGAGTATATACTGAGGTATTCAGGTATACTGAGTATATACTCAGGAACTCCTGAATAGTTCACTCTCTGCCAAGACTATAATTAACCCCTTCTAACCAAAAACCTATAGAGTTGTTCATACTCGATAAAACTATAAACAACGAACATTTATTTATTTATAATAAAAAAGAGATATGAGCCGTTTATTTTGAAAGTGGCCTAATTCCATTTTCCAAAAAAATTTAGCTAGCTATTTAAATAATTACATTTTTACGTTACCTTTACCTTTTGCAGCAAATTGTACAAAATTTATTTAAAATTACTAAGAATTTTTATAACAAAAATTAGTTGATAAATAAAATGACAATATTTTTAAATTTTGTAAAACGCAAACCCTTAAATATCTCGATTTTAACATAAATGGAATTAGGCCACTTTCAAAATAAGCGGCTCATATATCAATAGTAGTTTAAAAAAAAAGAAGAGGGCAAGAAAAATGTATATATTTCCAGGTGTAAAAGAAGTTATAGACACAAGGTTGAAAATGAATAGGTAATAGACAAAGGAAATGTACCGGGCGATACAAACTACATGAGTAAAACATCAATTTTAAAAAAAATATTGAGTTGCCTAGCTCAATATTATATTACTAAATTGAATAAACAAATCGTAATATGTTGAAATTAAACCATAAAAATAAAAAATAATAATGTTCAGCCTAACAGATATATTGGAAATTTATAATAATATTCATGAGTCTAGAAAAGAATAATTTTCAAAAATTATTATCAATACCACACGGACTATGAAAAATTAAATTACACAAAACACGACACAGAAAAAATATACTCGTAAAAAGCAGACTTACTAAATTCAAATTTCGAACTATTGTTCGTCATCAGGAGAAGACTAGAAGAGAGTAGAAGAGAGGACGAAGTGTGAGAGACTCCCCATGTCGAAGGACGAATCGCGAGTCTCCTTCACGAAGGGAGATCTCTCTTACTTCGTCCTTTTTTTTTCTCTTCCTGATGACGTACAACAGTTCGAAATTTGAATTTAGTAAGTATGCTTTTTTTATCTTTTTTCTGTGTCAGTTTTTTTGTAATTTAAAGTTCAATATTATATTATTATCATAATTATATATATAATGATATTGAACAATAATAAAACAAATATATGCATGCAGATTGTATTTCTAAGGTCTTACTCAATCCATAGATTCAAAATAAATCGAAAAAGGCGTTGTTATTACAACGTTACTTAAAACCTGAAACAAGCACCTAAGAGAATGTTTACCTCGATGGTAAAATGATAATTTATTCAATAGCGAGCAACAAGGGGTGGGAAGAACAATTCATCACTTAAAAATAACAGAAACCCTTCAGTGTTTAGCATTTAGCCTGAGAAACCACCCTTTGGATAGCACTTGTTTCAATAATTTAAACTTTTAGTAATGCAGATATTACTTGAGTTTGGAATAAGGTAAGTTTAAATATAAATATTGCTTATGATTAATAAACAAATTTATTTTATAGTTATTGAAGATATAGGAAAATTATGTTGAGCAATAAGGATCATTTGAAGAGTCTGCTTAACTAACAATACTCAGTCAAATTATGAACTAGCTGCTGGAACCGACTTCACTGGAAGTCAACAAAAAATTAAATTTACAGATTGTTTCGTTTAAAATACTGTTATTTCTGTGTTGAAGATCATCCGTTTTAAATTTCAAGCGAATCGTAATATGTTGAAATTAAACCATAAAAATAAAAAATAATAATGTACAGCCTAACAGATATATTGGAAATTTATAATAATATTCATGAGTCTAGAAAAGAATAATTTTCAACAATTACTATGAAATTGACCCATTCTAGTAATTGGCAGAGGAGTATAGTGGAATGAGTGAAACATCAGATTTAAAAATAAATATTATTATAACAAGTTCAGTAATAATGCATGCATACCTGATTGACTAGGTGTTTTAAAAATTCAAAAAAAGTTATTTGTTTTTAAAATATTTTGATCATAACATTTTGCTATCATGTTTATATATCTTATATAGCGTACACATTTCAATGATTTAGATAGTGTCATGATCAAAAAGTCCTTCATGTGGTGTTTCTCAATAAGTAATAAACGATGCTAGTTTCATTTTATCGTTTATTAGTAGGTTACAGAGAGAGTGTGCACGACATAGTGAGCGAAAATAATGGTGTGTATATATATAAATATATAAAAAGGTTTCACATAAACACGTGAAATAACAATCAATGATCAAACCACAATAAGAAATGGAAAAACAAGACTAAGATCTTTCAACTGTAACAAGCGGTTTTCGTCAGAGTCGGGTTTTTGACTCTGACGAAGACCGCTTGTCACGGTTGAAAGATCTTAGTCTTGTTTTCCCATTTCTTATTGTGGTTTGATCATATAAATATATGAATAATAATCAAAATAACACTTGATGCAATAGATGGACTAATTTACCACAATGAAACAAATTTGGAAACAATGCTCTAAGGCCTTTCGCCAACACATCGTCAGAGAGCAAGTGAACTAAAAAAAAAAAAAAAAAAATTATGTGTTGAAGCAATAATACAATTTTTTAATTTTCTTTTATTTTCTTTTTTTAGTTCACTTGCTCTCTGATGATGTGTTGACGAAAGACCTTTGAGCATTGTTTCCAAATTTGTTTCATTGTGGTAAATTAGTCCATATATATATATATATATATATATATATATATATATGTTTGCCATATATAAAACATTGCCAACGTTTTGGTCTGTATTTAAAACCTTTTTCATAAGCCTACAAGAACAGAGGAAATATAAGAAAAAATACAATCATTCAAAAATCAAACATACATAAAAGTGCAATTAGTTACAATTAAGAAATTACAATAGAAATTTTAACTATAGGTTAGTGAGAACACTTACTATACCATA
The DNA here is from genome assembly GCA_026182355.1 of Hermatobates lingyangjiaoensis. Classification (NCBI taxonomy): domain Eukaryota; kingdom Metazoa; phylum Arthropoda; class Insecta; order Hemiptera; family Hermatobatidae; genus Hermatobates; species Hermatobates lingyangjiaoensis. The sequence continues at coordinate 1,751,654 of JAPFBL010000143.1, forward strand.
TATTTGACTATAGGCTTCTCAAATCAAACCAAATATTTGATCATATAATTTTTTGTTTACTTAATTTCCTTATTACAACGGTTGTTTACCAGTTTGAATCAAATTTCCATTAATTTAAGAGTATATGTATAACAACGTCCGAACCACAATAAGAAATGAGAAAAGAGACTAAGATATTTCAGCGGTCTTCGTCAGAGTCAAATTCCGATTCTGGGATTTGATTAATCACAATCCCAAAGATTATTGTGAAATCTTGTTATGTAATATATATATATATATATATATATACTTCAATTTTAAAAAGAACACATGGAAATGAAATCACTGAAACTCACAACTATATTTCGATGGCCTCGTCATCAGGAAAATAGAATGATGAATCGAGAAAACGATGAAGTCAAGATATTGAAGTGAGTTTTGTTGTTTTATCCATGTCCTTTTCCTATAAATTTTTGATATATATATATATATATATAAATCCTGATTATAAAAGATAGTCGAAGTTAACAAGCTTACAAATGTCTTATGTATAATATCATTAGGTAACGCACACATGTAACACATTACTGAGTCATGCATTTCCAACTAGGATGGCTGATATTCTTTCAGAATATATTGGTTATGAAGTTTATAAATGAAACCCTGGGAGGAGTTTAACTACAAACAAGCATTTCTTATATTTGATGAAATGTCATCCAGTAATATACTTTCTATAAATTGAAATTAACTAATAGACTGTATAAAAATACAGTTAAACAAAAGTTAGTAGTTTTCAAACTTCCCAATGCTGGAATACAGACAGCTTTTATATGAATATGTAACAGTGCATCCGCGAAACCGCTATTGATTGTTTTTTTGTGCTAAGTACAGGAAAACAAAAAATTAGAATTTAATTAGGCATCGACTTATAGAAGCAAAAACGAGTAATTTACATTCAGCCTGATGGAAAAGAGATTTAGTTTCTGATTCTTCTATTATAGCCTAATTATTAGAGTTCAAAAAGCTTCTCTCTACTCATACTGTCATAAGATGTTAACTTATTTTTGGAATTCCATCTTCATTATTCCGATTTCATTGATGACATTGACACGGAGGAACACAAATTCTTTAAATTTGCAATTGCATTCTATATCATTGTAGGGTAGAAAGCTAATAAAATGGTCTACACATATAAAAATTCTAATGGTATAAACAATGCGCTTCGAACACGGAGTGTTCTTCCTTAGGCATTAACTAAAAAATACAATGACACCACCGAGTTATCTATACTACAAAGTAAATACAGTACAGAACCTAAGGGTAAGTGTCTGGAATAAAAAATGTATTTTATTTTTATTTTGTACTATATTTACTTTGTACTGTAGATAACTCTCTGGTGTCATTGTTTTTTTTAGTTAATGTCTGAGGAAGAACACTACGTGTTCGAAACGCGTTGTTTATACCAAAAAAATTTTTATATGTGGAGACCATTTTATTAGCCTTTTACCCTACAATCAGTTATTATGTAGTATTTACCCAACAGTTGGGTTTTTGACTCTGACGAAGACCGCTTGTTACGGTTGAAAGATCTTAGTCTTGTTTTCCCATTTCATATTGTGGTTTGATCATTGATATATATATACTCATTAATCCTCAGTTAGCTATAGAAGTCTGTTAATTTCAGAAACAAAATTTCACAATAAACACGTGGAACAAAAATCAACACCCAAACCACAGTAAGAAATCAGAAAAAACACTAAAATCAGAAAAGTTACTATAATTTTACTTTTTTTTTTTTTTGATTACCCACACTGGTTTTGACGTTAATTTCTGTAAATAGGGAATATTCTGTACATCACCATAAAATATATCACCATAAAAATCCTGAACTTACTATATAAACTACTGAATTTCAAAATAAATATCCTACGATTCTAACAAGCCTTATTTTGAATATTTTCTTCTATTGTTTGTACCAAGATTTAAAAATTTGAGTCTCATTGGAAAATAATAATCATAGTCGTTAATATATCTAGTTAAAACTAGTTAATTAATCAGCCTTTAGGTTGGCTTAAAGTTAAATAAATAATGTAAGCAAAGCAAAGGTTATAAGCTTGCTGCTACCCTATTGCATTGCACTTAAACTAGTGATATTTTGCGCAACATTAGTATATCGATTACAACCAACTGTAGATAAACTGAAAATTGCTCAACAATTGGATCATGCAATTTCATGGTCAATTTAGCATGATTTATGTTATTACGAATATATAATCTTCATATATCTCATGTGACTCATAAGATGTTTTTTGTTGACTTTGGAAGAAGGTATTACTGATTTTTTTATAGTAATGGATTTCTCTTTATGCATGGTAGGAGAATTCTGCCAGCTTTTCATTTGTAGCTCCCTTGCTCTATTATACTTACATACCAACACTTCATCAATAATGTACATTCAAACTGAAAAAATATGATTTTTGGTAGCAATAACCACCTATTCGTTATATTTTTAAATCAGTATTTGTACCGTTAAAAAGAAAACGTTGCGATGTACTTTTCAGCAGTCCTTCTTAGCTGGATAAAGAATGGATTATGATGGAAATTCATAATCCATACAAATAATCCATAATCCATAGCCTTGATTAAAATAAAAATATGGGGCTCCTGATGTAGATTGTTTCAGCCTATTAAAGTGGTTGGCCTGTTACTAAAAATAGGTGTAAAATATCAAATGACTCACACTTTAAATCTTCACAACAGCAGTAAAGTTAAAAGCCCATAAATGTGGCCTTGGTTACATAGGAACAACGAGTTCCTACTTAACCTTTCAAACAAAACGTCATTCTTCTTCTGCCTTATTCAAATACTTGTTGTTTATTATAAAATTATCGCATTTACTAATAACAGTATTCTGATGGAAACTCACAATGAAGGGTCTGCTAGAAAACTGCACCTATGTCATCGATTTCTCAATGAAATATTGTTTCTCCTTAATGATTGTATATTGAAAGATTTAAATTTTGCCTTACTTAAGTATATTTACCGTAGGGATCTTTCACGGATACCTAACGTAGAACAGACTTGGGACCCGAGGGCTTAATGTCCCTAAATTTTAAGAAGATCCGAGGGGCACGTGTTCAAATTTTTTTCGCCTCTCACGTAAAAAAATCGAGTGTCAGAGTAAGAATTGACTCGGACTTATCCATCATAGGCGCGTACGAAAGAACCTGTGCCTCCTCCCACATATTACTCTGTATGACCCATTAGAGAGCTCTCCAGCAAACCCAGCATGATTGCAGAAGTTAGTTATACAAGATTCGAGGCAAACTAGATTCCTCATTAAGGTTACTCTGACCAAACATATTTTATATTTGACCTCACATGGATATACGAGTGCAAAATGACAGAACGCTGCCCTCTAGTTTCTACATTGTCAAGAAATTGTTAAAAGTCTCCACCCTAAATGAATTTGACTGACCTAAACTTTTTGTATCCCAATGTACAATGGACAAAATCATTCAGAATTTTTAAGACCAGCGAAAAAAAGGCTATTTATTGTTTGCCGATATGAATGTTTCCTATCACTCTTTCACAAACATCTTTCAAAATTTTCAAAATATATTGATATATTTAACGTTAAAATAATAAATTAATGTGATGCTATATATATACAATTAAAAGAAACGGTCCAGCGGACTTTTTTAAATAAAATAAATTCAAAACGAAGGAAACACACAGAAAGACACAGACATAAATCACATCGATATTTCGACCATCGTCGTCATCAGGTGGTGTGATGAGCGAAGAGTCCCGCAGGAAAGCACTCTTCGCTCTTCACACCTCCTGATGACGACGATGGTCGAAATATCGATGTGAGTTATGTCTGTGTCTTTCTGTGTGTTTCCTTCATTTTGAATTTATTTTATATATATATGTAAGATTAGTTAAAGTTAAGAAGCAAAATCATAATTAAATAACAAAAATAAGAAACTAATATTTAAAAATAAAAATAAATATAACTCTAATGGCACTATTCCACATACTGTCCACTGTTATGATGCGAAACCGGGGAAGGCGTCGAGAAACGAAACAAGGAAAGTGACATACATATATAACATCACTATTTGTATACAAAATAACAGTAATGTTAAATGTTTCATAAACAAGTTGGGAACAGACGATTCAAACATATTTCTTATGTTTTATGCTTCAGGATTTCTCCATTAACCTCCAAACAAAATCCGTTATTTCCTGGTTCACATATATTTTTTTTCCTGTTAATTAAGCACACAATTAGAACAAAAAACATTTTGTGCTTCAAAACTAATTTATCATTTTTTTTGCATCCAAATTAATTTTTCTTTATATTAAGAACAGTACGTATGATTACATCAATAAAAAGGAATATATATGATAGTATAATACATTTTTAAAAAAGGATAAAAAGAAGTATATTTTGTCTCAGAAATGTGAGAAATGACTTTTTATAGATTAAAAATTTAATATATATGAAAGGTTGTATATTTAGCATCACACTGCGCTTGTCCTTTCACGGGAACTATATTTCTTTATTAGAGGGAAATTATTGTTTTGTCGAAAAGTAATTAGGTAAAAGTAAGTAGGTTGGATGTTCTTTCTTTTTTATATCAGAATGCAATGAAGCTAGTACTAACAAATAACCAACAAGTAATGGAAGTGCGTAAATAGTATCAATTAAATTGGTTTAAGAAAGTCCCTAGGGAGCAGTTCTTTAAAGTTTTGCTGGCAAAAGTGTTTCTTTCGGGCACTCAAGAGGTAGCTCCTAATTATCTGGCATTGATTGGCTGAATGCCTAGCTACTTTCAGGTTCAAGATAGAGGTCTCTTTTGTTCTTTCAAACCCCACACATCTCGCCTTTGTTTAAACCCCACCCCCTCCCATACCCCACTCCATTCCATTTTCCTTATATAAAACAACCCTCTAGGTCTTACCTTTTCCAATACGTGAAAACCACTCTTCAACAAGACCCTTCTCAAAATCCTAATTAAAAATATCAACAAACCAGAAAAAAAAGAAAGAAAAAAAAAGGAAACAATACTTCATTAATGCAGCTAATAAAAGTGGGCTATTCAAGGTAATTCAAGGAGTCTGTTTTTCCTTCTCTCTTAGATCAAGTGTCAATAGAAAGAAGAAATGAAGAAGAGAGTCTTTTAATCAAAACTTGCGTCACGATTATTAATTAGCCATTCCATATAATAAGAATATCTCGACAGAGATTATTTATTTATATATATTTTCCATAGCATTAATATTTTTAGAATAGAAATATTGTTATGTAATGTGCGATTGGCTCTAAAATGTACTTCTTTCTCTCTTACTTTTAACGATGATAGTTTAGTTTATATATATTGATATCGTTTTATATACATGACAGTTCATATGCATTTAGTGCAAGCAAGTTTTGATGCCACTGAATTCTGAAATTCAACTCTACGGCCTAGTTTAAGTACTAGAAAGTGTAAATTTGATCTATAAGCCAGCATTGATAATAAAATATTACAGGGTTTTAGATCTTGTTGTTGACCGAGTCTTTGATTATGTATATAAAAACAAAATAACATTGTATTCCAAAAAATCACTTAGGAAAAAACAACTCACATAGCTCACTTCATTATTTCTACAGCCATCGTAATCTGGAGAAAAACGACCTGCTCGGTTGCCGTACTGACTCATGAAAATACTCTTCAGTGCTTTCTTTCTTTATGTGTTTCTCTTTAAGTTCTCTCGATTACTGTTGCAGTTACACGATGTGATCACGTTGACACTCATACTTCTCACTTACAGTCACACGCTTCTTTAAATGGAAATAAAACTTAAATAGTTTACTAAATTTACTTTTATAGATAAACCTACATAAACAAATTATAAAAAAAAGGAACAAAAAGCTAGACACATACTTAACTCACTGCAGTATTTGGACAATCTTTGACATTATGAGGTGAAGTGTCCCGCAGAGAGGCAGTGAGTAACAGCAGTAGACCCAGTGTTACAGAACGAACGTTACAGACTCAGTGACACCACCACTACTACCTCCAAATGAGAAGGGAGGGGAAGAAATAAAGAACACAAATAAAAAGTAATATACGAATTGAAAAATAATAATGCAATAATAGTAATAAAGAACATAAAACAGTTATAATGATAATATAAATTATTAAAATTAAAACCATAATTAAAAACAATCAAGCCGATTGTTATTCATTTTAATTGATGAAATCAATTCATTATTTATTCAATTAATTAATTTGCTTTTCAATCAATAACGGTAAATAATAACTATCATAATAGTTTATTTTTTGGTTTGTAAAATTAGAAAATAATATGAATAATAAAAGTAAAAGAATTAATGGGAGAGGTGGAGTGCGTAATGCAATTTAGCTGCAATATAGTAGTATATATGTTTCTCCTCAGAAGCTATTAACGTAACTAGATTATTAGTATCATGGAAGTATTAGTCAGACTAGAAGAATGGGAAAGAAATTTAGGGAGGGATTGGTTTTTCAGGAGTTTGAGAATGCGGAAGAAGTCATTTCAGTAACTAGGTTGCATTCTAACGAAAGGTTGTAGAAGTGAGTCCGCAAAAGTTACAAATACTTTCGTTGATACACTATAGGGTTATATTTCGAGTAGGATGATATTATGATACTACAAAGTTCTTGGCCCAAATTCTCAAAAACCAATCCCTCTCTGAAGCCCTGCCATTCTTTTTTTAACGAATGGTTGCTACCTCGCTCTATACAGTCGTAAAGAGTGATGAGTGTTTACAGTCCCTATGACACTTCCTCACCTCCAGTCCACTCTTTCATTTCGAGGCTGAATATGCACCCTCGATTGATATTCAGCTATTGGAGCTGAACAATTATTTTCTTGCAGTTTTTTTACTGACGTCAGACAACGTAAATTCAAATAACGTTGATAATATAGCTTAAAATAAGTACTTTGTTGCATTGTTTTTCCAGTGTTGTACATACATTTCTATATCATACGAGTATAACACATATTTAAAAAAAATAAAATAAATCTATTGATATGAGTATCATAGTTTAATAAAACTAATCAAATGATAATTAGATTAAAGATATGCCCTAAAAATATGACTTTTTCATAAAGATTTAATTTGATATCAGATAGTTTACTTCGTTTGTGATAAACATGTTTTTATGAATGAAAGTTATATTGTTTATATAAATGTGCACGATTATACATGTTTTAATCCAGATAGTCTTACACAAGTGTGTGTGTTTTCTATGAGTTGTGTTTTACAAGAGTTATCAGCGAGTGTGTCTAATGTAATCATAACTCTTATAGAGGGTAATCCATGAATCAGAATGGTGAGTCTTGAAACAAATGGGGTGTGAAGGAGGTAGAACTATCTGCTGGTTATAGGCCTACAGGTGTGGAAAACAGGCGCAGACAAGGGATCTGTGTTGCAAGCAAAATAAGTCACGTTTTGACTTCCATATGCTAAACCAGCCAGTTCTTACCCCCTCAGTCTTCTTGCATAAACCTTATCTTAATTAACATTTCATCAACCTCTACCAACCAGTGTGCGGGAAAATAAAATAAAAGGGTCAACCCACTCCCTCACTTCAATAACCTAGTCATACATCTCGAGTTGTGTAATCGAGCTGATTATTTAACGGCTGTAATCAGTTCTGAAGCTGTTCATAAGCTCTCTATGACTGCAAAATAAAATTCCTTCTTTGATAAAACTGTTATTGCATATCAAATGGCTCAGGCTGGCCAAAACACCTACAGCCACATTGCCAGAGATGGCGGATACATATTAATGGACAAACTACAATTCATGCAATATTTATTCCACAGATGCGATTAATGTTCCCAGCTTTCACTCAAATCTATCTCTATGCCTCGAGCATTGAATCTAGATCAGAACAATACCTTCGCACATTATTCTCGCTAGTGTGAGAGTCAAGTACAATTTAACGTCTTAAGAAATATATTTTACATCAGTCCACTCATTAAATTCCAGGAATGTAATTAATTTCTAGGAGAAGCATATACAATTTTTTTATTAATTAAAAGTTGACTTATAATAGTACTCCGAGAATTATTTAGGTTCAAATTAGTAAATAAGTATAGGTTTTCAATGATGGAAATAGAAATCATTGATACATCACAACAAGGAAAGCATGTAGAGCGATTGATGTGAGCTGTACCTAAATGCCTCCTGCTCTTAGCAATTTGCAAAAGGTAAAACAAGCAACATTGATTCAACCCAGTAATATCAACTTACTTAATTAAATATTTCTTTAATGATCAAACCACAATAAGAAAATGGGAAAGCAAGACCTTAGTCTTTCAACCGTAACAAGCGGTCTTCGTCAGAGTCAAAAACCCAACTGAACACTAGATGCAGAAAACATCTGGCGAGGAGTTGAGAAGAGTGGGAGGGAAGAGTGGTATTTTAAAAGGGTGAAAGCGCAGGAAAGGACTGTATTTTTACGAATATTTCTTTAATTACAACATCACTTTGTCTTCTCTACAAATCACCATACTAGCAGTAAAAAAGTTAACGATTAATTCGAAAATTAAATTTAATAAAACAAAATCTCCCAATTTTAATCAAAATTAATACGAAACATGTATTTTACTTTAAACACAACATACATAATAAACCAGTGCTAAAACATGAAATAATTACAAAATTTAAACGGAATCAAGAATTTTAACTTATGAATGGACTGACCTTGTCAGTTTTTAACATAATGAAAAGTAAACATTTTCACATACTTCTCATATTTCATTATCATACTTTGGTTGTAATAAAAATTTAAAGATTTTTGACCAAAAAACGCAGCACATGAAGGAATCCTTGCATTTAAAAATCTGGAATGGTTTGCTCACAACTTTACTTTAAGCAAACCCAATACAAGAAATAATTAATGATCAATTTGGGAAATATTTTTTTATTGCAGTGTAGTTAGCATACAGAATGTATAAAGCTTCTGAATATTATTGAGACTCAATAATAAAAAGGAACCTGAATTTAAACATTACGACATAGTAATAAAAATTACCAATCATCAAATCAGATAAGAATTCATAACTACTTTATTAGGTTTTAATTACTCATTATTAGTATTAATTACTAACACAAAGCAAAGTATTATTACTAATCACTTCGTTAAATATAATGAAACAGATTGTGATATAATGATATAGGTTATTAATAAATGAGGTTCCATTTAAATAGTTAATAATATAGTACTAGATAGAAATGTGTGAGTATTCCCACGAAATGGAAACTACGTCTAAAACAGTGCTTTTAGTGAAGACGGACCTCGTAGTTCATTTTATAATTGCTTTAATTCAATAAAACCTCACTTTCAGTACTTAGTTGATGAATGGGTTCTGTGAAGCTACAGAAAACAGTTCTAATTATATACATTTATTGTGAAATAGTAAGTGTTTTGTACATGTGTTAGTTAACATATATGTGAGACAAATGTTAAAGTATTAAAACCCAGGTCTTTATAGATGAGTATGCTACCAGAACTATGCAATCTACTGAAGTACTCGTACATTTTTAATAAAGAATTAAATAAATAAAATATATTATAGTAGAGATTTTTAAAGTTAAAATTCTTTAGAACTGTAACAAATTCATAAAGTCATTTTTAAATCGTTTAAATTTCACGATACCTTTACAAGAGGTTGCACGATAGAGCTAACTTTCCACCCTCGTTATCCGACCCAAGGAAACATGTTTCTGTTATACCTTTCCTGTTTCCTGCCATGAGGGAAAAATCACTCAGGCCAGTTAAACACCCATACAATGACAAGGTGAATACAGACATCGGGAAGGGACCTACATTTAGCAAAGACTCTGGGAAATATAATGCCTAATTCTCATAGACCTTACATTTGTATCAACACTAGTTCATTTAATATCACCAAGTACCATCTTATATTTGCAGTATAATATAAAAAAACATTAAAATATTGAAAAAAACAGTATAATATTTAAGAATATTATTACTTGCACTAAAATAATTATAAAGATTTTAGACTGCTGTAACAAATTTTGCAAAACAATATAATGGTAGAGTCAAAAAAATATTTTCAGCCCTTTTTGTTATTGTCTTTTGAATCTACTACTTAAAAATTTCACCTTTATCTCAATAAAAATATGAAATTTTGTGCTATAACAAAAAACCTACTTTCATAAATTAGCATAAATGTGTTCTGGGGTAATTTATTTTTAAATTACTATAAAACCTATTTATTTTTTTTATAAATGAAAATCACATTTGAGATTATGAATTATGATAAACAAATAAATATATCGAAGGTTTTCAACTATGCACTGTTTTTAGTATGCTCTGTTAATCACTTATACTCGAAAATGAGACTTGAAAAGTGTTTTTTTTTAATGAAATTGTGGGAAGCAATATGTACTAAGAAGTAAGAAGTATAGGGCAGGAAGGAAAAAGGTTAAGATATCGATTGTAAGGGAAGAGAGGAAAGAATAAATCCTAGTTCTAGAAGGGTAGGGACGTTTTGACACATTGGATAAAGGCCAGAAGAGGGTAAATCCCGGCTGATCCCCGGAGAGGCCTAGGGGCAGCTTACCGCCCATCTGAATACGACGCAAACCTTCATCTGACCTAAACTCTAACTGACAATCACGCCTCTTCCACTGTTCTAGAAATAAAAAAAAAACATCTTTATACGTCTTGTTGCATCTGTAAACCTTCTTTAGAGTGACGAAGACTACTTAAGTCAGTGTTTATCTTACGTGTTTGTCCTTATCTTCAATGAGACTCAGCCCTAACACAAATCAATATTCTGTCTTACATATGCTGTCCTCGTAAATATCAAAAGTGTAAACACTATATTGATATAACATTCATCAATCTTCTCAAATTTTGAATTACGTCATTATTATAAATTTTTATTATAAAATTTTTTTTATTTTAACTAAAATCAATATTTTCCGAGTCAGAATTCAGGATCATAAAGTTTAATAAAACTTGCGTTACCATTATGAAGCAGAGTCCATGAAAGCATGGAATGGAACAACAGCTCACTTACCCCAAAGTAAATCAGAACTTAATCGTGAACAGGAAAAGTCGTCAGATGGTTACAATGACCGGGTGTCCAAGGTGTCCAGTGCCCAAAAAGACCAGTGTACGATAAACAGTTCCTACTAAAAACCAGTCATGTTTATGAACAAAGTAGAGGCAGCAATGAGAAAAAGGTATGATGCTGCACGACTCCCACAACACCTAACTGACCTAAATAAACCACTGTAAAAGAAGTAGTAGTCACCAGTGCACTACTTTATGTTACAAAGTAAAACTTGAACGATCTTTTCAAGTTTACTGTAAATTTATAAGGTTTTTCACTTCTTGGACATTAATGTAGTTTCTTAGTGAATAGACGAATATGATCAAGTTGAAAACATACAGTGAACTGTATCCTGCAAGTACAAACTCATAATTTTTCAACTTTTACATGAAATCTTCAGTTTATTTGTTGTATTCAAACTTTAAATAACTCTACAAATGACAAGCGAGCAACCTCTGAACCACACTTGACCTCGGCAATATTCCTGACTGCAACTATTACAGAGTACATCGTAAATAACCTTTCCTTTTAAGTACTTCAACAATTGCTCTTTTTTAAATCTTTCAAAGTTTGATAATAAAGTGAAACAGACGACTTTACGACTGGTTAACTAATTCAGTTAGACTGATATATGCAGTCAGGTTGTTTAAAGTAGGTTACCTTGTTTAAGGCAAGCGCTGGAGAATGCTACTTTTGCACGCACTGTTAGGTGAAAGGTCATATCATGTTCGACATGAACGTAATTCTTACTTCAAACTTATATGTTTAAATATTCCACAAATACAACTTGAAACATTCACGGCATGGATAATAGACAACAAGTTGTACGCATTAAAATTTTAGAGTCAAAACATATTAAAATAACACCTTTCTGAGAGTTCGTATATTCTATTATGATAAATAAAAGATTATATATACTGGATTTATATCTTCTAACAATTCCAAAGCCATGTTGCATCAATCAACTAGTCACCATACCCTTATTAATGCCACGGCCTTGTGCGGCGAGAAATCCCCTTCATACAAAAGTTGCTCCGGCTGAAGGCAGAATGCAGTTTATGATATTTGAATAAGTCATTTCTACATGAGTTAGAACTTAATAGGGCCCATCAAATTGAGAGTGTGAGACTTGAAGGTACAGAAAGACTATCACTAAACAGGCAAGGCATCGCCTCAGATACTTCGGTTCGTGTGATAGCCTTGCAGTGACAGTAGCCCACTCTCAAGATTGGGTAGATGTAAGACAAACCTCTGTCATTCTGAGAATTTTCTGTCACTGTATGAAAAGCAGTACCTCTTCTTGTGCTGTAGGGATAGATAGGCTGTGAGATACAGCACCATTGATCTGCTTTATTGAGTTCCAATCTAGAGAAAGGTAATCACCTTTGAGCGACTCCTTCATCAATTGAGGCGGGGGGGGGGGGGGGCATTATCTGAATAAGTAAAGTGTAGTCCTAAAGTGGTAAGTTTAGGGGTCGGGCTTGTTTAGGAAAAATTTCAGCAGGAATCTGTCTACCATATATATTCTTATTACAAGTTGAAAGAAATAGTTTGAAACATCAACAATTAACAATCGTCAAAAGTTTACATATTACTTTTATGATCATTTTCTATTCCCAAAAACATTTCATTTTCACAATAACAAATAACAAATTAATTCCTCAATTACTGAGAAATAAAAAAAAATGAATAAATCAGATTATAATCAATAAAGTAAATTTTAAATTATACCTCTTAGGCAATATAAGAAAATTCTTATTACAGATAAATGAATTGTGATGAGAGATTCATCAAACTGTCAAAAATACTAATAGCAAGGTCAGTAGTAAATGTATTACATGTAGTCTCATAAACATTGCGTGTTGTTTTTCTATAATGTTGCGTCAATCTTGTTCACGAACCTATCTATCATGCAAGAAATTAGGCAGATGAATTCACGAATACCTCCTTCTATTGTTCTCGGATCATGTTTGTCTGATAACAACTCTTAAATGAGTGCAGTACCATTACATGGATTTGTAAAAGTTCCAAGTAAAGTTTATATATAAAAAGTGAACTTAGAATACATTTTGAGAAAAATATAATGTAATTATGGTAAGATACTTGTATCAATAAAGAATTGCAAAAAACTTCCTCAATTTATGAATAATATGGAGGAATAGAATTTATTTAACATTTTACTATTACTAACATTAAATTATGTTATTACAATTATCAAATTATCAAATTACAATGTACTCATTTTTTATGACCACAGACTTATATTTTCATTTTTTAATTATAAATAATATATATATAATTATAAGTTCATGTTTCATTGTTACAAAAATTGATGCTCACATTTGATTGGATTTTTTCATCTTTCAAAATTTGTTCAAAGTACTCCAAAGGTTGTATATTTTTCAACCCTAAACACTAGATGGTATCAATTCAATCTTTTTTTAGTACCGAGCTCTATTTCAGTACAACTTTTTTTTTTAAATTTATGTAACTCTTCTTAAAAGTTCAAAATTTGATTTTTTTTAGTTGACTAAATGCAACAATAGAGTAAAAAACTTATTTTATCATTGAAAAGAAAACATTTTTTGTAATTTCTTGGTTAATATCAGTTGATGCAAAAATTAGATGATTTCATGTTTCCTTATTTCTCATTGGAGCCAATTGATTTTCATATAATTTGATAATGTTTAATTCCAAAAATGAAGTGTAAGATTATTACTGTTAATTTACAAAAAATCATTTATTTCATTGAATTAATTTGTAGCTTAATAATCATTGCTTACACAAATACACTTTGTTTGGAAAATACGAAGGACTACTAAATTTATTATAAAAAAATAGCAATCATTAACATATGTTGAGATAAAATGATGTATACTACTGTAAATATACAAATTGAGAAAGATAAAATTAAAACTACAAGAAGTCGTCTGGAGGGAAAGACAGAAGCTGAAACAAGTACTGGGGTAAGAGGTAAATTAGGCCGTGGATCACGACGACTGTTGAATGCCCACTGAAGCTCTCTCGAGTTCCCATCAAATTAGCCCTAGTTCAAATTCCTATTTCTTCGTTACGGGTATCATTAAGTGAACAGGCCAACTTTCACGTAATCTTGTAGTAATAAGGCTGTGTGAAACTTAGATTCACTTGGGCACCTCCATAAGGATAATGTGAGGATAATTCAGCTAAATTTCAGTATCTCAGATGAATTCAAGAAGAGTTAGTAATGAATAGAAGAGTGTATGTGACATTGATGTACTATCAACTATAGAGGTATTTCTAATATCTGTCAAACGGAGCAATGCCATCGGTGGTGTGTGAAAGTTGGTGTACTTGCTTTTATTAATGAAATTGAAAGTTCAAATCAAACGCGTGACTAGATTTTTCAAACAGAGAGTATTTTTAGTACCACAGAAGTTAGTTGAAATCACATAAGTAGATGATACGGTGACACCTCACTTAAAGAAGCAGAAATTCTATTTGAAAATGGACGTTTGAAACAGGTCAAACAACCCCTAAACCTTGTATATGAGGCATAACGGTTTATCTACTAACCTGATTTTTAGATTTATTGTGTATAGGTTAGAGTAAATTTTGAGCACCCGGTGCATTGGAGAGAAAGTGAGCCGTCTGCGGGCCTATACGAGTTCGCTGTTAACTAATGATATATTGTTTAATAAACATGAATAAACGATTTTTTAAAAGGAAAAAGTGAATTTTACTAATATGTTAAGAAAGTTTCGGATATGTTAATGTCTAGCTTGCTATTTTTTCTCAAAGCAAAGAAAGAGTAAACTTAAATATACTAAAATTTCGTGAGTATACTTATTTTGTTTTTGAGTTATCTTTGACACGCGCACACACACACACACACACACACACACACACACACCAACAAAGTCATAAAGTTATATGTGCTTTTCATTTCTCTATATTTATAATGCAGTAGTCCACTAAAGAAGTTTGTTGTGTCAGATTCACTTTTTGTTATGTCAGATGTACTAACATATGAATCCATATAATAAATTTTAGCCATCCCTAAGTAAAATGAACCCGGTAATGTGACTTCCTCATATCTATGCTAGGGTCCTAATAATAAATAAACCGTACTTTTGACCCTAGAACAACAAAAACATTCCTGGAAAGTGAAAGCCTATAACTGCGGGGGTTGAAAACAAACACACAATACTATTTGTAACCGTTTTGAACGATACCTCTCAACTCCAAAATGAACGAAAATTGTACTAATTTATAAACAATAATCTAGGCTTTGTTTTTTAGCCCTGAAACAATGAGTTCATTCAGTCCGCCGGCTAACAAAGTTAGATAACTCAGGATGCTTCTCTGCTGATTTTTAAAACCAATGAAATTTCTCTACAACAATGTTCAAATTTTATTCATGTAGTGCTTTTTTTGAGCTAGATTTAATACCAGCTACTCGTTACCATTCACATTGTAAAGGAATAGTTTAACAATTTCAAAATAATTTAAACACATTACATAAAAACAAATTATAACCAATATGTTAATGACAAGAATGCATGTTTGTAATTATATATATATATATATATATATATATAATACTTAAATAAAATGGTCCAACGGATCTTTAAATAAAAACCAATTAAAAAAGATAGCACACAGATAGACACAAGAATAACTCACTCCTATATTTCGACCATCGTCGTCATGAGGAGGCGAAGAGTCCCGCAAGAAGAGTCCTGCGGGACTCTTCGGCTCCTGATGACGATGATGGTCGAAATATAGAAGTGAATTATTCCTGTGTCTATCTGTGTGCTATCTTTTTTAATTTTATATATATATATATATATATATATATATGAATGATCAAACCACAATATGAAATAGGAAAACAAGACTAAGATCTTTAAACCGTAACAAGCGGTCTTTGTCAGACTCAAAAACCCAACTGTTGGGTTGGGTTGGGTTGACTCTGACAATGACTGCTTGTTACGGTTGAAAGATCTTAGTCTTGTTTTCCCATTTCATATTGTGGTTTGATCATTGATTGTTATTTTACGTGCTTATGTGAAATCTTTATATATATATATATATATTTCGTTGAACAGCTGACCGTATTTCGCTGATGTCATTTTCTTCACTAGTTTTTCAAGGTTTCTGAATACCTTCTTCTTTCCTTCATCCAAACGTTGGAGAATGTTAATTAAGTTATAACCGACATGTTTCGACTGGCTTCCAGTCATCTTCAGGGTGATTAATTAAACAAAGAAGAAAATTATTAGTCTTTGGAGTTGGTATTAAGACACATTATACAGTAGAAGTTTGAAGTAGCTGCTCTTGGGCCTGGTTCTTATCTATATCTATATATCTATAGATTTATATTTATATTTTCATTTTATTTTAAGAATTTTAATTAATGAGTTGTGAGAAATGGCTTGTTGATTCTGATTATTTTACTGATTTCAATGAGTATGATAGGTTTTCTACCTAAAAATTACAACTTTCCTCGGTTTTTAATTTATTCATGTTTATTACAGTAGAGATTAATTAAATTAGCATTTTCCTATAAAGACCTTTGCCATTACCCAATATTTTTTCTATAATATATCAATGGCCACCTTCACTTTAGTTCCCCTCTATCTATCTTTCAATCCACCTCTCCCTTCCAATGCCCCTTCAGTTCTGCCATCCCAGAGGGAAGGTAGTGCACCATTAAGAACAATAGTCTTATAGTTTATTTACCCTGGTTTTTGTTTGACATGACTCCAGATTCACTAATGATCTCCTTTAAAGTGATATACGAGTAAATATATCTCAGAAGTTAGCAACTCAATTTTGTCGAATTAGCATCATAAAGCTTCACTGTCAGCAAATAAATATAGTGAATGTTTATCACAACAGCAGCACTTCATTAGTAGAAAACATTTTAGGAATGAAATAATTATTAAGTAATCAGTAAATTTATTATTATATTAAAATAAAAAAAATCTGGAGTGGCCTACACTCTACTTTACTATAAGTAACTCAACGTCAAATTTCTTGAGTATATAAAACATAACGTATCATTTAAGCATAACATAAATATCTAAATGTGATATAATTATTAGCATTGCATTCGTGAGGTAGTACAGATAGTGATTGAAGGACATATCAATTTATAAGCTTATTTTTGTACATCACAAATAATTTATTATTTGCAAATAATTTCATTAGTATACCTACAGCAGTAATAACATTTTTGAAAAACTAAAGTGAACATTTCTTGATACGAAATATTATCCTACAAGAGAACATGGCTATTGTTCAAATAGCCAGTAGATTTCTTACATCGTTTACTTGACATCCTTCTACATTGAATATTAATGTAAAATTTTCAAATTTGAAACAGTAAAATACCCTTTTTTTCACTGAAAAACATCTTAAACAGCGAAGAAAATGTTGTTTTAAGGTGATCTGTTAATTAAAGATGTACGATAAATATAGTTATTAATCTCTAAACGAAAGATTTATATTTTGAATTATCTTTTACATTTTTGGTTTTTAACAGAATTATTATACTGCAAATTTTATGGCTTCTTAGTATTTAATAAGATCATTTTCCTTCCCCTTTGTCAAATAACATATATACGAATTTTTTTTTAATGAGTGTTATCATTTACCTGCACAATATTATTCCTCTTACATCTCATATAATTCAATAAACAATTTAAACTGTTCCTGTATAAAATCAATTTTATCTCAGTGGATTCGCTCAAAAAATTTCTAAGTCAATGTAAAGTTTTTTTTTTTTTTTTTTTTTTTTTTCTATTACAACTACCCTTATCGGGGTAACAAGTAACAGCGATCCATGCTACATAAAGGTGGAATAAAGAGTGGAGAAACCACCCATTGGTAGTACTCCATAATGTAAAGAATGTAAAAAAATACAACAAATTCGACAAGTATAGCAGGTGATCTCTTAGTCTAGGATAAACAAAGAGTTTTTATATCGTTATTGCTCTTTCCCGTAATTGAAACTTCATGATTTTTTTTTATTAATTGCTAACTTTTTGTTCCATTTTTGGTCAAATTTTCATTATTTTTTAATGAGCCGTTTAGCGTCAAAAAAACATTTTCTGAAAACAGAAATCGTACTGTAACGCCCCATTAGCGAATGTAATTTAAAAAAAAAATATCTCAACTCATTCTCCACATAATGTTTTATTTTTACGCATAGTTTCATTTTGATCCATCAAACAGTATGGCTTGTATCGCTCTCACAAGGTTTGAGATTGCATTATAAGTCAAAATTTTTACATTTTATTGAAAAAAAAAAATTTCCCGTTGTTTTAAAATCCTGAATATATTTTTCGTTTGTTGCAATTGAAACCTCAAAGATAATGTCAAAATTTCAAAACTCTAGGGTTATCAGTTTAGGAGAAATAAATGTTTTAAAAAAAACGGTTTTTGGCAAAAAAAGTGACTTTCCCATCATGCATAATTCTTCCCAAACAATAGGGATCTTCCTCCTTTTGAGGCCCATATTTGTGTAAAATATCAACTTGATCCATCAAAGATTCTGGACCGTAGCGTGGTAACAAGCAATGCTAACACACGCACCCACCCACGCACCCACCCACCCACCCACACACACACAGACATCATCGTAAAAACGTCATAAAACGACTTCTGGGACCTCAAAACATGTAATTCCGTTAAAATCTCGAGATCGAATTTTTTCACGATCACTATACTTTACTTATAGTAAAGTAATAAATCATCATTTTAATGATTTATTTATCATTATATGATAAATATCCTACAATATTGTCCTACAATAATTTATTGATTAACTTAATAGTTCAATACCAGATTTTTTTAAAAATTTTACTTTACACTTGGGAAATTTACTAGACATTTCTATAAGAATTTCTTATACTGGAAAATTATTTGACAGCTGTAAACAACTTTTGATACCTATATGTACATGAAAAATTGAAACTTCACCAATTAAAAAAATGTAATAGATATTTTATGTCGTTTGTTTGCTTACTTTATTTAAGATAGACAGAATACCATCCGGTTTATTTCTGTATGTGTATAATTACCATAATCTATAATACTGGAAAATAATTTTTCGATAGCATCATAGTACTAAAACTTAAGTCCTTCTACATAACATTTTTTTAGCTACTTTACTATACTAAATACAAAAAATTGAATTAAAAAATTATAAGCTTCTGAATACTTGTCTCTATAAAGCACACAAGGAAAAATATACTATTCCTTTCCATAAAATATAATTGTATCCAAAAAATAGATCAAATATTATAAATACTAACAAAATTATTACTTGTTACTAGTTAATAATAATCATAATTACTTCTTCAAAGGGGAGCTGATGGTAAGAATATGCTCATTATATCAAACTGCATTAGCATCTCACATGTGCAATCACAACATTGTGTATTTGAATGTGAATTTTATTCATTCTGATTTGTTTCTACCAAATTTATTTTAATTGAGAATTAATAATACTGTACTTTATTAATAACTAGCGAACGTACCCGTCTTTGACGGATTCAAAAATTCCATTATACTTGGTATTCCAAAATATCATTAGAAATTATAGAATAGTATAAAATACCATAATTAGTATAGTGTTAAGCAAATGCCTCTGTATACAACACATTAGCTGTCTGTCCTTCAGGTTCATGGAAGAACAAAGAGTTGGAACCTCTAACTCCTGAGTAAGCAAACTACAGTTGACCATTTGAGAAAAACTTGGTCTCGCTCACTTCAATTCCTTCTGTAGTTAGAGTTTCCCCTTTGCGATTTAGTTAACGTCATTCCTAAACCGATTCTGACGAGAATTTGCAATCGTTTGAACGGAAATGGATAGTGACTCAGAATCAATGGTATTGCTCGTTCACAAAGCTATTTATTCTGAATAGATTGTACATCTTGAACTCTGGCAAACACCTTTTCAATGATCTCAAATATGTAATATATTCATATACGCAAATGAAATTAAAATCAACTGACAATACCTACTTTCTATACCTGTATATTTTCAAAATAAATATGTCTGTGAGGTTGGCAAAATACGGTAATTAAAAGTTCATAACTTCGCTTCTACGCTGAATTTCAATCCGTTTAGAGCTTATATTATAAATTAGACATACACAAACCTACTTTCAAAATTTCATCTTTCTATACTTTTGGTGGCAGAGTTTACTAGTGACAAAATTTTGCAGACAAACTGACAAACTGACAGAAATTTTTCTAAGGGTGGATTCGGTTTCTCTAGTGTATGAAACGTAAAGAAAACTTGAAATGAGTCGGTTCTAAGCAATGTACAGACAAAACCTTTATTTTATTTGTACAAATATTATTATTATTAATATTAATAGTATTACTGTATTATTCTCCAAAAAAATAATATATGAAAAGATAATTTCAAACAAAAAAAGAACCCAAACGTTTATTGTCAATTTTTAATGTGGTATGAGCTGATACTCATGTTTTGGGAAAATATTGCTTATTTTATGCAGGATACTTTGATATTAGATTCTTAACTACACTCAAGATGAATATTACTTTTAAAATTTTTTAAAATCAGGATGTCTCTAGTTTTTAAAGTTTTAAGACAGCTTAAATAACGCTGTGATTAGCATTTATAAATTGCCTATTGAGAAGAACGAACAAGGAAACGTGATTTTATGTACTGATACTAGGATAGATTGACACAAGGTCAAAAGTTGGCCCATGGGAGACCTCGAAAAAATAGTCACGTAAGTAGTAAAATGAAATAAATTTCATTTGTCTGATGACTTCCTCTTGAAGGCTGCAGAGATCTGTTTATGATTGGTTTTGCTAGGACTTCTTCGTGAGTTGGTTGTATAGATGAGAAGAGAAAGATAAGTATAGCGAAATGAAAATGGTTTTGTTTTTGGTTGAAGTGTCGAGGCATAGTGTTGAGTCAGACAGGGTTAAGGCACGGACAGGTCAAGGAATCCCCTAAGACCTTGAGGTCATATCGCCCCACGGCGGCTCTTGTATACAAATACCCAAATGCCAAGACGCCGGTGTCTCTTTCTTTTTTTTTTGATTTTACTCCCTAATCGCCCCTTTCAACCAATATCCCCTGTGTTAATTATTTCCTTCTTCTGAATTATTACTCGCCTTGAGAGATCCTAAAACTTTGTAACTTTGACATCTCCCAAAAAATCGAATAAATTAGCTAAAATCCTTCACGACGGATACTTTATATCGACATTTATCACCTAAAACGCGTGTATTTATACCGCTCTAATCACCTCCCTTCAGTTTAGAAGCCTTGTAGCAAACACCTCATAGCTCTTCCCAACAAATTTAAGACGACACAAACTCTCTCTTCTTGTTTTGCATATACATAAATTGCTTAACATTTGATTTGAACCCTAACTAGATAATCAAAGAAATCAAATTCACGCATTGTTCTACCCATTAAATTCGTTTCTTTTATAACTCTAAATCTAGTATGATAACCTCTTAATCATTCCTAACCTTGGTATTCATTTAACCATAAAAGAGTTTTTTAAAACATGATAGCACCTAAAGTTCACATTCATTAACAAAAAACTAAATAACATAATCACCTCTGAGCCAAAATTTTCCAAATTATATTCTTTTAAGTAACAGCATTCCAATCGGTAACTTGCTTTTGAATATTCTAAATCAGATGTCAAATTATACATTGATTTCATTCATTAAACAAAAATAGATAGTAATTATTATCACAATTAAATAATAGTTATAAGAGCATTTAACAAAACTATACTGTAAAACTAATTATTGCAATAATTTAACACAATAATTTTATTAGTTATATTTATATTATTCTAATTAAACTAGTTTCCATCATTAATGATTCTTAGCACAGAATTTACTCAGGAATTATAATCTTAGTGAATCATAAACCGAATTAACAAATAGAACAAACAATACAATCAAATAGGGCAGAGCTGTTCATCAAAGGATTAAACAGTAAACACGGTTACGCTTTCAAATAACACATATTCATTTGTTCAATAAGCTTAACTACTTTATACACAGAGCTATTACAACTCTAATATACAAGGGCGGTTTGATAAGTTTTTTCGACCTGAACGTTCGACGTCACTAGTGCTGGTACGATCACAACAGAACCTGTAAACCACTTCTTAACAATTGAAATTGATTGTGCCGAGTCCCCATAGTATTTATTAAGTCTTTCCTTAGTTTCAGCGATGGATTGTTTACTTAAAAAGTAATGCTTAATCAGCACAGGAAGTTCACTTTTTTCTATTTTCGTAAAAATATACGAGGTTGTTTGCTTTGAATGACTATCAAACACTGACTGAACGTAGTAGCTGGCTCATAATTAGATAGTTGTCCACTAATAGATTATGCACTGTTGCATTTGGAGTAACTGCGTATCAATCCACCCTCGTATATATATGAAAAATCAATATATAATTCCAAATATTATAGCTGCACTTAAAAACCCTCAATCGAACGTTTTTTTTAAAGTATGAAACAGAATATCGACAAAATATGTTTCATTATTTCGTTTAATGGTCTGATAAACACAGTTGCAGATGTAATCATGTCCCCAGTTGAGTATTTTAATTTTAGATGTATCACAAGTTAAAATATATTATTCTTAGGAATGATAATTTACACTGGTAAACCCAGTTTTTAAGAATGTTTCACTTTCACATTAGATTTCTCTTAAAGAGGGTATAATAGAACAATATACTATAGTTGTGCTCAAACACAATTTAGAGTTAGAATAGGATTCATTGTGACTAATGACAGAGAATTAAATAATAAATTAAGAATAGTATTTAATCAGTAAAGTTGGGCCTTAGAGGTGTGTGAAGTGGCTGCAGGCGACACGGAGAGGCAGGAGGTCTTGTCAGTTACGCGGTTATTTGGCTGTCATCCAAGAATCCCAATGTACATTTTTAGCGAGGGTTAGTTTTTTTTTTCAAGTACCTAAGAAAGATTATTGGCAGAATTAAAGAGACCATGGTGGGAGTTGGGGCGAAAATTGGGGTCGTAGCTGACGAGTTAATTGAGCACTATCTGGAGAGCAGTAAATCTGGGCAATCCATCATAAGGGGAGATGTCCCGGCTGTGGGACAATTACTCGCCGATACCGCCTGATCTATAGCACCCCAGCCCTGACAAAAAACAATATTTATTATATTTCCAACTCTGCCGGCCTATTACACAAAGACTTATCTCACAACATACTCTTTCTTTTATATTGAAAAACTTACTATCTAAAAGATATGGAACAAGCATTATTAATTGAGTCGTCTTTATATAGCTATGTTTGATTATTTCAATATGATAAATCTTTGCATATAGTATTCAACACTTTAAACAATAATCTACTTTTGTTTAAAGCAATAACATTGCTTTGCTAACTTTATAGTACCTATTTCCAAACAGAATGACCAAAAAAAAAAAAAACAGATTTTTTTCCTTATAAAATGTCCCCGATATGTGGTATATTGGTGCAGGCTTACTGTTTACCTCAGAAACCAGAGTATTTCAATAGCATATGTGCCCGCTTTTAGAGTGGTCGATCCAGGGTTCTATACTAACTCTGACCCTCAATACATTCAAACAAGTCGTCCCGAGGTGAGGACGTTTAGACGTCAGTCTCAATCCTGTACAATGACATGTACTCGTTAATGATCCCGACTCTAAATATACTTGAGCTAGGGAAAATTCAGGGCTCGCAATCTGTAATGTCCATTATTTAGTATTAAAAAAGGAACAATTTGTTGTCCTCTGTGTGTTCTCTTGTGGAACAGCCACTGAAAACTAATCTAACTTTCTGTTTACCTCAGAGCTAACAGTAACTTAAATATAAAATTCGATACTTAAACACCTTTTGATTTTTAAAATATCTTACTCAAAACCATTCACACGGTACATACGCACACACTCACTCACACACACATACACACACACACACACACACACACACACACACACACATATATATATATATATATATATATAAAGTTATTATAAGAGAACAAAACAGAGAGACTAACACTTACTATTATCGATCATTTCGGCTATCACGCCGTCCTCAGGAAAGGTAGGAAAAGGAAAAGGAACACAGGAGCGGAGACGTGCTTCTGTATATATATGAATGATCAAACCACAATATGAAATGGGGAAAAAAGACTAAAATCTTTCAACCATAACAAGTGGTGTTCGTCAGAGTCCAATTGACGAAGTTGGTATAACGAAATTGTTTTTCAGGCGGTAAACCGTCCTGAAATAACAAGTTAGCCACTATATACACAACTGCTCATGAATAATATTATGGATAAAGAAAATAAATGTGATTTTTACAAAACTACAATTATATAAATAAAAAAAATTAAAATATATATTCACGTATCCGCTCCTTCGTTCCTTCTGCTTTTTCTTCTCTCCTAAAGACGGCAAGACAGCCAAAATGATTGAGAATTGTGAATGTTAGTAATGGCAATTGCGTAGGAATTTAATTGTATATATTGTATTAATTTTATATACTTTATTAATTTTTATCAATATGTAATTTTGTGTTTACCCATAGGACATATGGACAGATTAAATAATGAATTTAATTTTTGTTTACATCATAATAAGATGATTAATATAATGAATTGGTTTTAGTATTTTAGCTATGTAATTTCAAACTAAAAATTCTGAGTTATAGAAGTATAAGTGTTTCCAGGAAGCTGGAAACAGGTATCGTGTGAAAAACTAAGCGGCGTTTTGGTTTTCAAATGATAATGGATGGTAAAGGAGAAGAGAGGGAGGCACAATGTGCATGAGGCCCTCATTACCTAAGAGTAATCGTTAGCTGGACAGAGCTGTTGCCAACTGGCGGACACGGTGAGATGGCTTCAGCTCAGTTAGGAGTCGCCTTTTAACTGCTGCCTGAAGATGGCACAAAGGCGTCCAAGAGCTCATTAGAGGGATCACTCCCTGTGAACCACTGCTTGATCCTTATCCATACAAAGTAATTGCAGCAACGGCATTCTCTAGCGACACACATTGTCTTCTTTCCTCTACAAATCAGCGCAGGTGGATTAACAACAAGGCAAAAGGAACAGATTGTGGGGACAGAAAGGCTTGAATAACACGCTTTCCTTCCAATCAACCTCTTTGATTCCTAGATAGTGAAGGAAACATCTATTCAAATAGTCAGGTTTCTTACAAAAGAGGAATTAGGAAAAAGAAAATTATTGCAGAACAAACATCGTTGCACTACTCCACCACATATAGCTAAATACTATTGTTTTTCAAACATTTCTATTCTTACTTTATAATTCCGACCCATTTAAGGGACAGTATTTAGAAATCCCTTAACAAGAAGTTAAGTTTACAAATGTATTACTAATATACAAATGTATTACTAATAATGTATATATTATTGAAAAGAGACAAAAATATCTCTTTTGTGTTGTGCTTGTACCACAAACTGAACTGATTCAAGAACAATAGTCACGTTAAAGAGTATGCCAAATGACTGGGCCAAATCTAATGATATCACATTTTAGGCTGGTAGTAGTCACTGGTGGTAGTCACTGGCTGCTAAATGTTAAAATTTAAACAAACAGAACGTCTAATATTATCTAATAAAAATGCCTATAGCATGGCTAATTGTAGTCAAAATATGGTAGAAACCTTGAAGGATATTTCAGTGTGTTCCATCTTAAATAAATTATTTTATGGTTTATAATCCCATTGGATATACGTGATCAATTGTTTCATTCATACAGTTTGTTCAACCATTAATCATTTTACCCAGATAAACAGGTAATTAACACAGGTAATTATAACAACCTACATGAATGAACTGGAATATTTTCTAGCATTATTTATAAATTTTTTTTTAGTTGAAATAATAGATTTAAAATATAATAAAGAAGTATGACGTTGTAAACTAGTAAGTCTTCATGCTTTAAGTAAGATAATAGTATGACGTTTTTTTTAAATTTTTACAAATAGAAGGTTTTTGAGTTGATGTCTTGCTAATATTGTTATGGTCTATTCAATTTACAAGGTAAACCATTACTTTTTTTTAGAGTAAATTTATATTCCGATAATGTTTTAAGTGCTGTACTACAATCTACTATTATTTTATGCGTATAAAATTTGTTGCTTCTTTAACAAAGTAATACATAAAGTATTATGTACTATCCTCTTTTTATTACTTTAACATAATAATGTTTTATTAGAAAAGAATAAAAAAAGATATTTATTACTTGTAACGAAGAAAGTTTTGATTTTTTTTTTTCAATATTCATGTCTGTGTTTCAGAATTTTCTTTTTTTATTTAACAGATTCTGTCCGTACTTCTGCGTATATACTTTACTGTTACATGCAAAAAACTTTTCAAAGAGCAATGAAATTAAAAACAGAAAAACTATTTAGTTATGTAAGAACATTATAGTTTATAATTAGAATCTTAATTCCTCTTCCGTGTTTGACCGGTTCAGACGCTTATCAAGAATGGATTGAAGATGGACAAGGTACTAAACACCGATCGGAATGCGTGTAATTATAAGGTAGTGCTATATCGGACCATATTATACATTGTGGTTCACGATATTAATTAGAAATTATCTGATTACCCATTACATTATATACTTTCTTTGTTTAATTTTCTATTTAAGTGTTAAGGTCGTGAAAATATGTAAGCACACACAATGTCATAAGTCGCAACTACTCTTCAACAACTAGCCATGCTATAGATAATTTTATCAAAGTATTAGATGTTCTGTTTGTTTAAATTTAGCAGCCAGTGACTCTCGTAGAATTAGTCCGGAAACTTGTCACAGCCTATAATCTGGCTGTTTGATTTGGCCCAATCATTATCACGCCCCTTAATGTGACTATCATTCTTGGATTAGTCCAGTTTGTGGTACACGCACAACGAAAACAGTCCTAAAATAACAAACTAGCTACTATATACAGAATTGCTCATGTATAATAATATGAATTAAACAACCGCAATAAACAAATATATATTAGATATGATGCTCTAAGGCCTTTCGTTATAACATCATCTGAGAGCTAAATGAACTAAACAAAAAATATAATAATAAGTCAACCTGGTTGATTGAAGTCTTCAGGATTGCTGGCATCCCTGTCTGAATTAAATGGTCCTAAATTTGAAGGAGTCTTGATCTGCTTACTTACTTCTTTTATCAATATTTCATCCAGTTTGTAAAGTCTCGAAATATTGTTCAATAAATTTTCATAAAAGTTCTTTATGAGTGCACTTTCAATAATATTTCTCTTTCTTTCTGAAAGCACAAAAATTAATTCCTTTGCTTCACTCCAAGTTATTATATGATTTTTGTTCCTTGCAGGTAAGAACAGGGAACTCTTCTCATCTTCCCGTCTGATTGAATATTGGTGTTGTTTTACTTTTGTAAGGAGACCTTTACTCCAATATAAGACATTTGGCAATCAGTACAATATACACAACTATCTTTTTCCTCCCCCTTATTATTAACAAGGCTATTAAACAAATTACTATCATTACTAAACACAACGAAAAGGTCCAGATTTTTTAAAAATGAGGGCAGATTTTTCAAACAGAGGTTATATGGAATGACTAAATAATTCTTTCCTATGAGCTGTTCTTCATTGTTTGATGTCAGGGATTGTTTCACTTTTCTCTTGATATTGTCAATTAATCTTTTTGGATACCTTAAATTAAGTAGGTATAATACCTACTTAAATGTATAATGTATAAAATTATACATTTTAATTGGGTATAATAATATGTATAAAGAAACTAAATGTGCTTTTCAAAAAAAAGTAACTACATAAATAAAAAAAAGTTAAAAAACATTGTATATTATAATTCAAATATACATTCTCCATTATGCATTTGTATTGACACTTTCAATATATTGAATGTTTAAATAACAAAACTATTTCTGCTATATGTTTGCTTTGTGTGATTTGTTTACTGAAGTTACACTAAATCGTATGAGAGTTTCTTTCGACCACTCACTGTTATAAGTTTTCACCTCCATTCTGGACGCAGTATATGTGGCTCATTTGCCAGTTCGAGTCTGTTTTATTTATAACCTTTCCACGTTACCGGATGATTCAATTACGCGAATCATAAACTTTACCTCACTCAAGTATATTAGAGCAGAGATATTTAAAGATATTGGCCATCGTCTTCATGTTTCACATGAAGAATCTAGGCTTATAGACTAGATTCAAACCTCGGACGTTTAGTATCAAAGGCAAACATGCTACCTGCTGGAGTGCACCTCACCCCTGAATCAGATGTAAGATGTTTAAAGTATGCCAATTAAATAGTTCAAAATTACCAAATAATACAAAAATAATAATAATAATAATCCTTATGAATGTATACGTAAAATAAAAGAAATTTTTAGGGTGGATTTCGGTGCATTTGGTTTACGAAAATTACGTTTTGTAAAGGAGTAAAATGGATTTCAAGATAATAGGAGAGCAGAGGATGGATAAGTAGAGAAGAGGTGGATAAAGGCATTATCCTGTCAAAGAAGGAGGTTAGTTGAAGGATGGCAAGAGTTTAGCTTTGTTGCTAATCGGCAGACCACCCTCGAAGAGCCTGTCGCCTGTCCCACCCCTAGACGTCACCCCCATTAGTTCGACTATTGAAAAACCCCTCTCTTCGCTCACCGCCGCCAATTATACCTTTACCTTTTCATCCCTCACTAGATATTCTTTTCAGTCCCATTTTCTACTAAACTACTAAATATTGATCCCGCAAGAAACTATATTCAACAATTGATTATATCTAAGATCTATTTTCAGTAAGGCTTCAAATCATAAAATAATCCGTAAACGGCCAACAAATATTACATACTCACTATATGAATGAATTATATTTATAACTAAATATTATTAAAACAAAAAAAGTGATCGAGGTTTGAATAGACAAATCAAGGTCTATTGATTGACTGTGCGTAACAAGTGAACTTTTGGTAAAATAAAAAGCTGATCCGGGGTTTTTCCCGTGATTCTTCCCAATCAAAAATTTTGATAGTAGAAAGAGTGCAGGGTAACCCAGTGGTTTACAAGCTCACCTCAGAAATAGTAGATCCGGTGTTCAATACTCATTCTGGCACCCGATTTATTCAAGCCAGACGTACAAAAAAAATCTGAGCATGTTTTCTCTCCGATAGGATGCTATGCAATCTGTACCGAGTTTTTACGATACCAGATACTCTTTAAATATTTCAACTCTAAATACACTTGAGCTGGACACAATTTATGACCAACAACCACTGTAGGATGTTCCTTGTGTGGTATAACAAAGGGCCAATCTTTCGGGTTTTCTCGTGAGTCGGCTACTGTAACCTAACCCAACCTAACCTACTCTATCTTAGTGAAAGGTTATTCTGATTTCAAACACAAAATGACCATCAATCCTGATTATAGTAAAAGAATTTTTGATGCAGAGCGCCCAATGTTTATTCAGTTATATTATGTAATATTATTAATATTAAGTAATATTATTTATATAAGAAGGCTTTGAAAATAGTTTAGTCAAAAATAAAAATAACAACTATTTCATAGTTTATAATTATAATGTCCATAAAGTTAAAAATAATTACCATATGAACTTTTTATTTTCAATAATTTTCGGTTGTTTATAAGAATTATATTGTGATTCCTACAAAAACAAACTCAAAATTATATATTCGAAGGGACCAAACATATAGTTTAATATATAGTTATTTTTATTAATATTGACAGTTATTAAATATTATTTACTACCCTGCGATTGAAAAAAAATCAAAATAAAATAAAAAGCACGTAAAACGCGAGTTATATTTTGAAGTGGGTTCCTCATATTTGGTAATAAATGTTTCTAAGTTAGTCAGCTAATCATAAATCTATATTTGCCATTCCCGTAAGTTAAGGAAAGAAGATATATTAACTTTAGTTTTAAAAGATCTAATCACAAGTGTGGTTAAATAGAAATTTGTATATATCCGTTTTAAAAAAGATGTTTTATTCAACGGCTGAACTTTTTCCTTATGTAAAGCAGAAAAGATGTTGTAAAGGAACAAAAAATTTGGAGATGTTTCTGTTTTAAATCAAATCAACTTTACTACAGTTGAATAAGGCGAACGTTGCTAAACAATAAGGCAGGGTTTTTCAAACTTTGTTCTACATCTGACGAAGAAATGATCTCCTGTGATCTTAAAATTAGGTTACATCCCAAAATAACAAGAAAAAATTAAAACATACATAAACGTAAATCTTCTAAAATGTGAAACAACGAAGTACTGATTTATTAAATGCCTTTCAAAAGGTAGAAGGTTTGATAGGTCGTGAGTTTAAAGTATAATATATAGAGAAGAATTTGAGATGTAATATAAAGAAGTAATGGAGTATAGTAATAAAAAAATACCAAAGAAAACACAGCTTCATTTCTTACTTAGTTTATTAAACCTAGCCTTAGAAATGAAACATGGAGTGCGAAAGAATTTAAAGATTTACAATGAGATTGTAAGAAAAGTTTAACACTTCCTTTAAATAATGAATCATATATAATTCTAAAAAATTAAATTCAAGAAATTTTAACATTAAAAAATTTAAACACTTATTGAGTTTACGTTAGAAAATTATTAATAGAGAAGTGAAGCTGTTCTGATTAAAACATTACTTCATTTTTTTGTTACCTTTATGTGTCAATTCATTAGATCAATAGTTTTTAAACCGCTTTTTGGAGGAAACGGCGGATATGTTAGCACCTGAATATGAAAAAGAACTGCATGGTGCTGGAATTTTCTGAATGACTCAGTAATTGGCATGGGAAATTACAAGGAAAAAAAACAAGGTTAGTGAAAAACAAGTTCATTTATCAGTTAGTGTTTGAGGGAAGGCTGGTAAGATTGAATATGTGAGGGTGGGAGCGCAGGGCTTACTGGATTGCTTTAATTCACTGAGTGTTGCCTCACTGGGGCTATTAACAGATGCGCATAACCTATGAGCCACCAAGTGCCATTGGGTAAACAACAAAATCATTATTATTTCGCATTATACAAACGCCATTCTGTCACTCTATTTGATCAGAATGTAACAAACATTGAAGTCTACTCTTCCTTAGGGAGGATCTACAGTCAAAACCAAATGACGGTTCAACAAACAATATTTAAATAGCATTAAATTTGATATATAGACCCTATTGTGAAAATCTCAAGTATTCTATCCCTATGAATGATTTAAGGTACTTAGTGAAAACACATAAGGCACGACCCTACTGCCTGTATATCACAAAATCAATTCAACAATTCCTATTTATATTTATAAAATTCAAGTGGTCATTTCTCTGTCTGTTGGTACGTGCGTCCGTTTGGGCTATATAATAATCCAAATGACATCCAATTGAAACTGGAGGGATTTAAATTTTTTGGTTAAGACGTACTTCAAAAAATATTTGAAGTTCATATTCATTTATAAAATGTTAATATAAAGTCTAATTACTTGTGGTTTTTTAACGGTACTCCGTTTTTGGACAGTTCTAATAAACCAAAGCAATATTGTTAAATAAGTCATGAAGAGTTCAGTGCAGAAAATTTTCAGATTCACTGAATAAAAGCTATAAATGATAAAACATATCAATAATTGATAATAAAATGTTTTGAATAAAATATATAAAAATGAATTTCTTTAGAAATAATCTAAAACTTGTGATCATTAGAAATTATATGTTTTACAATAACTTTTAGTTTTATTAGAAACATTTTACTAAGAAATCTTCTAAGAAATCAAAATTGTGTAAAACTGTATACGTGAAGAACTGGAAATTGTGAAAAATTGTAAAAGTTTAGGATTGGTTTTAGCCATTTGTTTCACCTATCAGTAATGCAGGAGTTCCTTTTCTTCTTTTGCAGTTTAACATCAGATAATATCCCATTCATTTTCATGTTACTTCTTTGGTAAAATTAAGAACTCTTATAATTAATAGTTGTTGTTCCCATACTTTTATTCTTTCAAGTTTAATGCTGTTCTAAAGGCGGGAAGTATGGCTCATTTGCCACCCACTTCATTATAGGTGAAACTCATTACAGGATTATTTGTAATTGCAAAAAATATTAACAGATAGCTTTTCATTTATAGAAACAATTATATTCGTTTTTATTGAATCCTTATATTCTAATTAGTTTCTACTTAGCTCTAATGCAGTTTTGATTATCTACAATATACAAATGACAAAAAACATATAATAGTATTTTAAATAAAGAGAATGTGAGTGTAATTATTAATATTTCACCCCAGCTGCTGATATGAATGAAGATAGGTACCTGTCCAGATATGGCAAGGATTCTGTTTTAGAACTATTTGAAAAATGGAATACAATAATCAGTCTAAATCTTTAGAGACGTCATCCTTGCCGAACCACATATACATTGTAGTCCATCCTTTAATTACTTTCACAAAAATCGTCATAAAGTGTTAGGAATTATAATATATATGACTGCTTATAAATGTAAACCAAATGAATGGAACTATGCACTTAGGGTGCACTAATTTTAGGCTTAACTGTTTTCAGCAGAGCAAAGGAAACTGGTAAGACAATTACCAGTAAGACTGGTAAGATAATTAAAACTGAAAATTATAGAGTGTAAGTGCAGGTTTTTTTTTGTTTTACTTTGTTAACTTTGTACTATTTCTACCTATTCTGTGTTGCTTAAACGTGTTTTTACTAGTTTTGTTGCTGCTGTTGTTATTTAAACCGATCCCCTAGCGGGGATTAACATCAGTCGTTTGCCGGCTTTTTGTTTGATCGGTGATTCTACATTGGGAGTCCTACATTTTGCCTAACTCAAGTGCATTTCCGTAGGGGTCTTTAATGAATACCTGACACACGTACAGGCCCGGGACCGACGGGACCGAGGAACGACGTACACAGATTTATTGTTACGGTTGAAAGATCTTAGTTTCTTTTCCCTATTTCATATTGTGGTTTGATCTTTGATTGTTATTTCAAGTGTTTATGTGAAATCTAGTTTTATATATACATATATACTCGTAAAAGTTGGAAGCAGTCCTTCTTGAATACATATATTTAAAAACGTTATGTCTGATTTCACTTTACATAACTTCGTTGAATGTTTCTCAAAACTTTAATTGTTTGTTTAATTAGTGTAAATTAATTTTTTTTGTTTTTTGATTAGTTGTTGTTAAGTATTGTAAAATTAATAACTTTGAATACGGTGTTAGAAGCACCAAAGCATGTCAAATACAAATTCGAAAAAGTATGGTGATCTAATCTTTAATTTGAAGAACCTTGAATTGAAGAATATATTTCGAAATTTGGAAAAAACATTCAAAACAAGTTAAGTAAAGTAAATCAGACATAACGTTTTTAATGTATATATATATATATATATATATATATATATATATATATATAAATACTTGTAACAACCCCATTCATCTAACAAGAACGACTAACACTTCAATTCTTTTGAAGTGAAATGATATACTCCCTTCGTAGTTGCTCTTCCTTGGCTCTTGGCTGCCAACAATAACAATGGAGTTCAGATGGCATTATTAGAAGAGTTTTTTTGGTTTACAAACATAACTATCTTTCTTCAAATGAAAAAATAGTACTAACGATTTATTTTATATTATACAATTGCAAAATCACTGAGAATAGACGTAACTAAGTCATAAAAACGTAACTTCAATGATAGTGGATGGACAATTAGAATAGAGAAACTAATTGAACCAATGGGTATACAACCAATAGCATGAACTACTGGAATATATATTATTTGATTAATATTAAAATATAACAGAAGTGAAATTGATTTTTTAGATCAAAATATATTGATTTGTTAATTCAAATCACGAATGAATATTATATTATGGCACAATCAACAGTAAAGGACTGATCATATTATCTCCTCAGGCATAACTTAAGGAATGCTGGGGATGTAATTGGATTAAAAGTGGCGCACGAAAGCAGTGAGGCGATTGAATTAGAATTCATGAAATATTGAAAAGAGACTTTGGAAGTCAAATGAATGCTCACTCTATAGAAAGGTCGAAACAATCCTTGGAGCATTCGAGAGTAGAGTCCATGAAAACTGTTAATTAATTACAACATTGATTATATTGAATATATTTCTTTTCAAATAAACATTATTCTAAAAACTTAATAAAATATTTGGTATTCTCTACAATTAACTTTATTGTAAGTAAACCCTTTGTCAGAAATAATGATCAATCAAATAAAATAACTCATTCATTTCATTGTGGATACTACATATCGCCATTGAAGCTAAATTTCAAATTACTGGCCATCGTCTCCTCTGGCTGTTGAGTCACGCGCTGGGAGATCCTTCCATTTGTTATCATCAGGTTAACTGCAGGCAAGAGCATTGTACAAGATCAGATGGTTTGTGCCGAAGGAGGTTTCGTTTGGTAGGCCCATTGTTGACAATGTTGACATCATACATGTGTAATTTTTGGAGCTACAACCAGGGACGGTTTTTGTGTTAAGGACCTTATGCGAGTTAATTTTAAGCTAATATATCACAGTGCTGCGGCTGCTTTGCATGAAAGCTGGCTGCTTTGAAGCCAGTTTTGTTAACATGGCTAGGTACGCAAACGTATTTGCCACTATTGTTTGAAGTAACTTCAGCTGTCCTCAGAAGGACAGGACGTGCCTTCTGGATACTCCGATAGATTATTGCTTATTACTTCTTAAAGTACTGCTATTAAATCACCATAAATAATATCCTGTTGATTAGGTTCATTTATGCTAGCTCAAAGGATTCTGCCAGTATGACTGCGACATCACCCTCGCAAATGTGTTTAGTTAGTCCCAACAGTTACTAGAACTTTGAAGAAAATAAATGAGCTGATTATTGTGACACAGATGACATATCCGTTTTTATCTGCAGGCGTTCCTTAGCAAGAAATTTTCCTTATTAGTTTGCAAAGCTGCGGCTCTCACGTGGAGTGTTTGATTTGTTTTCGGTCATGTTTCCTGTTTAAAGCCGATAAACAATTTTCTCACTTTCAATTGCGACAGTCAACACCCCAGGTAGAATTTTAACATTGGGGTCAGTTCATATAGGTCTCAATTTTTTCATGAATTTTTTATTGAGTTTTCAGCATTTTTCCAGCCGGTTTGTATTCTTTTAGGGGTTGGCAAACATCCTCCTCATGCCATAAAAATTTGTTCTTTTCTTTGTCTCAATGTTGGATTCATCTTAATCTGGGCAACAGGAATGGAATTTAGAGTTCATTTGATAAACCACATTGCAGATATTTAAGTTTTCATCTGCTTTCAAGAAGTTATTTTCTATGTAATGATAGCTTTTCGGAACCTTGTTCAAAAACTGGTCAGCTATGATACACATCGATCAAGACATACTGTTTTAAATTACAAGTTTTGGCTATCAGTTGTTCTTTTAGTGACTTTTTGAAGACAATCTTACTTACTTGCATACTGTGAGGTCGTACTCTTCCAGTGAATATCCTCTGTACATTAAGCTGATTCCTCGTCGTCTTATATACAATAGGAAAGATTGAAACGTTGTTGTGGACTGGTGTCATTACAGTTTTGTTTTCACAGTTGCCAAAATTGTGTAGAGGGTCGTTGAGACGTTTGCCATAATGAATCACGATTAAAATTTTTTTTTTGTTGTTTAACAAAGTGACAGACAGTGCAAGTGTGCTTAATTAAGTAACAGTGTTACTTCAATATAATATTTATTAATTTGTTAATTTAAAGCCAATAAATTAACTATAAAAATATAAAGTTAATTATAATATTTAAAATAAATTTATTTTCAAATATATTTTAACTTTCTTTCTGCTTTTATATGTCAAAAACGTATTTAGTGTAATTTTAGAAATATAATGCATTTTTGAGTGATTTTGGAAACAATTATTAAATATCACCATCTATGTGATTAAGCAGTTCAAATCAAAGATTGTCAAACAACAAAAAACTTGGCTTAATCAGCTGTCAATCATTTTTTTTTTAAATAAATGATGAATAGATAAATTTCAGGAAATGGGAAGTTAGCAGAAAATATTATGTAAAAAGGGGCGGCATTAGAAGAGGTTCTGCATTAACAAGTGGTTTAGGTTCTTATTGTTAAAATAAACAACACTGAGGGAGAAACTGTTAAAAATCTTCATTAAGGCATTTTAGCTCATTCAGCGAGTTAATGCTTAATTTAACCCCCCCCAAAATGGGTTACATCTTCTCATATCTAGATATGACCTTGTCGTTTTAACGGCCTCAAAAACAAGAAGTGATGGGGTATCTCAAGTCAAAGGCCGTTTTATTAATGTTGTTCGTGACTACATTTGCACCTTATCTTACAGGTTATCCAAATCTAAACATTCGAGCATGATGTTCACAATAGCTTGTTTGTAACCGTTTTGCTGAAGATTTAAGTTAAACATCTTAATATATTAGAATAATAAAAAAAGAAAAATTTAATTTAAAAAAAAAAGAAGATTTTAACAAGAAAGAAAGATTTCTTTTCTTTTTAATTCTTTTCAACTTATAATGATGTCACAATAAAGCCAAAGTAAATTTCTCTTTGTGAACTTTTATAATTCATAAGAGACAGCTCTGATACTAAAATATTGTCCTGGGTATTAATATCTATAGAATGAAATACATGTACATATTTTAAATTACTCATAGCCATTATATAAATGACACATGTCGGGTTGATTTTACATTAGAAGTCCTAAATTTTTCTAATTCAAGTGTGTATAGAATAGGGATCTTTAATTATATCTGATATCGTACAGACTCTGGACTGGTGGCCGAACGTCCTCCCCTGGATAGTGCTCAGGTTTTTTTACCTCCTGCGTGAAGCAAATTGAGAGTAGAGTGAGAATTGAACCCGTGATCTGTTGCTGCACAGGGCTTATTTGTAAGAATCTGCACTGAAAGTTCTTCGTGATAATCTATGACGCTTCTTCTGTACTCTGAAGAATCTTTGCCTCTTTCCTTCATCATAAGATTTTAAGCTTTTTCTTTAACTAGAGTAGTTTCTTTCAAGCATAGTCTGTAACCTACATTATGTTGTAATATGAATATAAATAACTTTAAATTAAACAAACTGGTGCACCTAGTTATAAATTTGCACTCAGTCCATTTAAGGTGAAGATACTCGTAATATATAACTCTTTAATTAATTTTTTCTGCTTCTAAATTGCAATGATTATTAGGCTTTCTTTAATTAAAATTTTATAATAATCTTTTGTTAAATGTAATTTGTTTGTTAGTATTTTGTTGAATTTTATTTCGGGTAGGAGCCGCAGAAATTTTAAATAAACCTCTAGCTTTCTTTACAGGTGTTTCGTCTGTACTACAAATATACCTGGCTCCAGGAGACTAGGGGACCAAAGTAAGGCCCTAGCCAGACGGCTTCAAAATTATGCAAACCAGAAGTTATATCCCTTGGAAATAAAAAAAATGAAAATGTCCACAAAAATTCTCTTCTTCATAACTACCTACCGTAGCCCAATAGCACTTTATGACTCAGTAACGCCTTAGCTTAAAGAAATAGGTACTTTAACGCTTGCATATCCAGGAACAGTTTCGATTATTAAATTTCACTCTTTGTCAGTAAATGTTACCTTAATTGACAGACCACAAGTGGTATCGTGATCACAAGAACATCTCTCGGGAAGTGAGTTTGTAGTACCAATACTTAACATTTAATTGGTGCATGGTAGTAAGAAATAATACCCTGTATATAAATGCTTCTTCCAAGAAAACGGAGCTTTAAACTATGTATATACTATCAAAGATTACTATTCAAAAACTACACAAATATGTGTGAAAACAAAACCTTCACTTTAATTAATTACAAATTTTATGTTCAGTCATTAAATCCGTTAATAACATCTGCACCATATACAAACAAATTTAACTCTGTATAAAAATATAAATTGTTTACAGTATATAAAAAATCTGGAGTGGCCTACACTCTACTTTACTATAAGTAACTTAATGTCAAATTTCTTGAGTATATAAAACATAACGTCTCATTTAAGCATAACGTAAACATCTAAATGGGATATAATTATTAGCCTGTCATTCCTGAGGTAGTACAGATAGTGATTGAAGGACATATCAATTTATAAGCTTATTTTCGTACATCACAAATAATTTATTATTTGCAAATAATTTCATTAGTATAACTACAGCAGTAATAACATTTTTGAAAAACCAAAGTGAACATTTCTTGAAACGAAATATTATCCTACAAGAGAACATGGCTATTTTTCAAATAGCCAGTAGATTTCTTACATCGTTTACTTGACATCCTTCTACATTGAATATTAATGTAAAATTTTCAAATTTGAAACAGTAAAATACTCTTTTTTTCTCTGAAAAACTTCTTAAACAGCGAAGAAAATGTTGTTTTAAGGTGATTTGTTAATTAAAGATGTACGTTAATTACAGTTATTAATCTCTAAACGAAAGATTTATATTTCGAATTATCTTTTACATTTTTGGTTTTTAACAGAATTATTATACTGGGAATTTTATGGCTTCTTAGTATTTAATAAGATCATTTTCCTTCCCCTTTGTCAAATAACATATATACGAATTTTTTTTAATGAGTGTTATCATTTACCTGCACAATATTATTCCTCTTACATCTCTTATAAGTCAATAATATATTTTCATTTTGCCATTAAAAACATCAATTTTATCTCAGTGAATTCACTCAAAAAATTTCTAAGGCAATATAAAGCATGTAAAAAAATATAAATAATTCGACAAGTATAGCAGGTGATCTCTTAGTCTAGGATAAACAAAGAGTTTTTATATCGTTATTCCTCTTTCCCGTAATTGAAACTTCATGAACTTTTTTTTGTGAATTGCTAATTTTTTGTTCCATTTTTGGTCAAATTTTCATTATTTTTTACCTAGCTGTTTAGCGTCAAAAAAACATTTTCTGAAAACACAAATCGTACTGTAACGCCCCTTTAGCGAATGTAATTTTACAAAAAAATATCTCAACTCATTTTCCATAAAAAGTTCTATTTATAGGCATAGTTTCATTTTGATCCGTCAAACAGTATGGCTTGTATCGCTCTCACAAGGTTTGAGATTGAATTATAAGTCAAAATTTTTACATTTTATTGAAAAAAAATATTTCCTATTGTTTTAAAATTCTGAATATATTTTTCGTTTGTTGCATTTAAAACCTCAAAGATAATGTCAAAATTTCAAAACTCTAGCGTTATCAGTTTAGGAGAAATAAATGTTTTAAAAAAAACGATTTTTGGCAAAAAAAGTGACTTTCCCATCATGCATAATTCTTTGCAAACAATAGGGATCTTCTTCTTTATGAGGCCCATTTTTGTGTAAAATATCAACTTGATCCATCAAAGATTCTGGACCGTAGCGTGGTAACAAGCAATGCTAACACACTCACCCACCCACCCACCCACCCACACACACACACACACAGACATCATCGTAAAAACGTCATAAAATGACTTCTGGTACCTCAAAACATGTAATTCCGTCAAAATCTCGAGATCAAATTTTTTCACGATCACTATACTTTACTTAAAGTAAAGTAAAAAGGATAAAAATATCCAACCAGAAAACCCATTTACCTTTTATATACATCGAATATTCAATACTGTAATTAATATCGTACGGTCATCCACATTAATTGAAAATTAAATTAATGACTAAAAAATAATTCTCAAAACGGAGTTTTCTTTGTACATTAGACGGAAGAAAATATTTAATATTTTTTTTTTGTAGGATTTGATGTTCTTCCACATCCTATATTCAGAATATTAACATCGTTTGTAAGAGGGTGAAGCCATAAGTATAGCAAATTGTGATATATATATGTGAAAAAAATATTAACTTTAAAGGTTTATTACATTCCTCATTGATGGATGAAACGACATTACAAACATTTTTATTGGTTCATGATCATTTGACGCCATGGCTGAGGCATTTTAATCATACCAAGAGCATGTGTAACCTTATTCCCGAATCCAAGTTATATCAATATGAACACATAAAATTGCTTATTCAATGATGAATATCACAATTATTAACTGCAGTAATGATTTACTGAAAGAGCAAGTTCAATAAATAAAAAAAAAACAAGAAGTTTACAAACTAAAAACATATTTGTCTGGTTTTATTTTAAACTCCAGATTTTGATATTGTATTTGCGGGTAAATAAAACTTTTTA
Source organism: Hermatobates lingyangjiaoensis (assembly GCA_026182355.1). NCBI lineage: Eukaryota > Metazoa > Arthropoda > Insecta > Hemiptera > Hermatobatidae > Hermatobates > Hermatobates lingyangjiaoensis. The sequence continues at coordinate 1,792,021 of JAPFBL010000143.1, forward strand.
AAGATATATAAATGTGGTTGGCTGCATTAATGAATAAACTGTATAGAGAAGCTTGTGGGCAGCCCTATAAGTTGAAAGGTAAGTCTGATATTATATGGGTTGAGGTCTAATTAAGGAGGACTCCCTCTCATAAAGCATTTCTGAATTTATTCTTACTAGGCTGAATGCAGGTAGGATAAAACAATTTAATTGGCCCCTAAAAGAGACAATTGTAATGCAATTAAAAAATAGTTCTTAAAACGCGTTTTTAACAGTAACTACTAGAGAAGTTAATAATAAATTGTTCAAGGTATCTGAAGTAAAGTTTACAAAGTTGTTTGAAAAAAATTATTACTCATTAACGCAAGTTAGTTTACTATTATATTTAAATTCTGAGACATGCGCGTCTTTATACATTTTTGTTTGCATTATTGTATACTTCGAATGCAAAATGTATACATTTCGATATATTAATGTACTGGAATTTACAAATATCAGTTGCTATATTAACAGGGAAAGGGGAGTTGTTATACATTGTGGAACTCAGTAGTATGCTCTAAACATTGATTTTTTTTATCAAAATTGGTCATTCACTGTTAGATTTGAGAATTCTAAACTGATATAATGATGCATATATATAGTTTGTCTAGGAATGTTTGTCCTGGTAGATTTGGATGACAACTGTGCCAGCTATAAAATAAAATAAAATTTTACCAACAAAGGGAACCTTAAGCTGTTAGTATATGTTTTAGTTGGATGCATAAATAGTTGGATATAATATCATCTTTAAGAGGCAAAGTCATCAGATTCATAAGGCTCAAATTCAGGATTCTGCCCGGAAGATATAAAAGGTTTACGATAAACGCATACATAAAAAGGTTATTCACAACTGCAGTGATTGAGGCATATTACACAAGGAAATTGTTAATGCACTCGTATCTATAATAAGAGTTATTCAATAAAGAATAACCTCTTGAGTGGTTGAAGCATATCTTGATTTAAAAACTTAAGCTCCTGCCCATCTATTTACATTTTTTACTGAAACATAGTCTACTATAGTGTAATACACAGAAAGGAAGAAGACTAGAGCTTGTCATCTATTATATAACCAAAACGCCAGGGACTTACTAATTTTAAACAAACCACGAATTGCACTTTGATTGTTGTACTTTAACGTAGTTATCTAGTCTACCAATTTATTGGTATTCACTTGAAGTCTACTAAATTAATTGATATCCACTAAAATATATTGACTGGGAATATGCTACTAAAGTATTTGACTTTCCCTCTTTTTGCAGAGGATTTTTTAAGTAATACTTCATCTAATATAAGGAATAAAACTTGCTTTAAAAAAGTCATACTGAAGGAACTACCATGCTAGAATGCAAAAGATATATAAAAGTCCTGAACTTCTTTGAAGAATTCTTTAAAGTCCTGGACAACTCTCAGTATTCAATACTGAGGTAATATAAAAATATCAACGTATAATAAAATTTTCTTTATGACTCTAAAATGGTCAGAAAATTAGGAACTACTAGAAGGACGAATTGAGAGTTTATTGCTCAGGCAATTATTTATGTCTTTCCATACATTCTCACTACCTACTCCAGACTGCTCATTTCTAAAAGCTTTGTAGAGCAAAATACTTTATTATGTAGAAACGAAATACAAATACAAACAACATAATATTACAGAACATTGAGGAACCAACGAACTTTACGAGACAAAAGAGTCCAGCAAAGTGAAACCATAACAAACTCTAAATAGTTAAATATATAGTCTAAACATATTGATACAGATTAAACCATTTGAATAAGCTATAAACTTTATGTCAAACTGCTTCTATATTTATCTCTTCTTAATCCCTTGTAAATTTAAAACATCAATCAATAAATTAAAAAGAAAACTTAGCGATGGAGGATAAAGGCTAAAAGAGTGTGTTTTCCAATTAATCGAATTGTAAAAAAAATTACAATTTTTTTGTAAATTTATTAAGATAATCTTTTGCAAAAAGTATATTCTATTTAATATTCAAATAATAGTAAAAATTGGATATTTCAAAAAATATTATTTATTATTATTACCTATATATATATATTATTCTGTAATTCTACTGTGGTCATAATTATTCACCCCTTGAAGACCAAAATTTACCCCTGAGGTGATTTTCACCCTCATTGGGAACTTCAGGTTTAGACGTTGACTATTTCTTATTTGCTTCTTGCAATGCTTGTTACGTGTATGTATATATATTTTTAGGTCATGGCAAAACCTGCTTTAGTTTTCAGTCAGTACAGAGATTTATTAATATAATTATTTGCTATAATGAAATAATAATGATATAGGAAAGAAATGCTATATCTTTCAACAACCTCTGTCAGAACTCCATACTATGCTACTGAACATATAGTTTGACTATTGTGTGTCATATTACCAAGGTACTGGTTTTATATCTCTCGCTGGTAAATCTATTTAGCTGATGAAGTAGCCATTTTGTTATTTTATTCAGTGGAAATAAGACTTTTAACCCATGTCAGTGGTTGTTTCTTCTTAGGTGTAGACTGTCTGTCTATGTTGATTATAACTGAGCTTCTAATCTTAAATGACCTTTCTTCTCAGACGAGTGGTTGCAGTACTGCAAATTGTTCTGCTTGGTTGTTCTAGCACATTGAAGCTAGTTTATATCCTAGATCTTTCTTCTAGTGCAACAAACACAGTTTTCCTTACTGTAACCTGTGAAGGCTTAGTATTTTATATTGTTACTGAAGCTCTTATGGAAGGGTGAAATTCTACTGTAATGTCTGTACTAAATTATACGTGGCTGCACCAAAAAATGTAAGCAGTATATTGTTTGCATTGGGCCCACAGATTTATTTCTCATGAACCTTCGATTACAAATGCAACAATGACCTTATCAAATGAGAAACGATGTAATCAAAATGCAACACTGACTTTAGCAATTGGAAGACAAACTTAATAAATCAAAAACGCCATAATTTCAGTGTTATAACAGATAATACAAGGACAATAATAGCTTATTACTTGTTTTTCTTATACATATTGTTAGTAATGGAAGAGGATACTACACCCGAATAGATTTTTATGTTACTTATATCAACTTATCTTCATGATTTTACTGTATTTACAGTAAAAGTTGACAAGAACAAAGTGCAGACTTCTAAAGGTCATAGCAATGTTGAAAACACAGGTTTCAACTATATCACCGAAGTTAAGCAGCATTTGGTAGTTATCTTTTGGAGTGGACATTTAGCGCGGTGACTCCGATAATGTCCTTCGTCCATGCCTTTATTGTGTTCAGTCAGAAATAAACCACTTTTACTTTTAGTAATGCCCAAAAGTCTCCTCAAATGCGAAAATGTATTGAAAAAAAATTACAAAACTTGAAATGAAATTTACAAAATTGAAACTTCATTCAGTGTTAAAAATAGTCCAAACAACAAATCACTTAATATGGTGACTGGTAATTCACTTTAGATAGTTTTAGTACTGTCATATGAACAGTTTTGTTTTAAATAAATGCTGTCTACAATGCACTAAATGAAAAGCTTTCGTTTCAATCGTCTAATAGACATTAAGTAAAGATTTTCCTTTTTAGTTCATTAGAGTGGTTATTAACGAGTACTTGTAAATGCAGACGATGGACAGGTTCAAAAACAGCGTCCCCAAGATTGTTATTCTTCCACACAGATTCTAACCTCAAATCTATTTCAAATTCATATGTTTCATATGAATGTTTTTTAATTTCAAACCATGAATATTAAATATATAAATTATTTATTTTAATAATTTCAACTAATATGTTGAAAAAATAATGAAATACTTCATATACGAATGTTTTATATAAACAATGTATTGAAATGAGTAGAATGTATAAAACATTTGTATGTGGAGACTTCAATTGCCTATCACAAGTAAATACCACATGGTAGACGAGTTTTGATTTCCAGTTTTATTGTATTAACTATTTTGACAAAATATTAAAACCGTTATAAATTAATAAAAACTGCAGTAAGAACCTTTTAGTAGTTTTTCCTTCCCAATCATGTATTTGCCTAATGTTTTGTAACTCTTTAGCCAAATGCTTGAAACCTATGCCTAATATTTCCCCCTAATTATCATCCATCATTTACGTTACCAATAACTGATAATGTTGTAACTGATAATTTGAGGATACTGAAACTTATTTTCCAAAGCTTTAAATTAAAAACATAATTATATATGAAGGTGTTTTATTAGAAAACAGCATGTATTACTGCTCGATAGATAATACAAAGGAACACATTATGTAAACATACCACACAGTCACAATACGCCGCAGATGTCATTACTAAAAAATGAATATGGATTTTGAGCTGAAAATTTATTAACTTTCGAAGTGATATATTATTTTCATAACAGAATTGCTTTTGGTAATGTAAAAGAAAGTTGTAATATGAAAGTTGTAAAACCAGATAAAAGTTTTTATTGGAAGGATAAAACAATATTCATAGGGTTTATTAATATTTGGTTACATATAGGTATATGCAGCAAATCGTATGTCTCTAATGTGAAAAATAATCTGTTGTACATTAATAAATACTTTAGGATCTCCTTAGTTGATTTACAATGACTACTTGGACGAAGGGAAGTTTTTTTCTAGACAGAATAGCTTTAGAAGTGTAAGAGAAATGTGCAAGAAAGAGTAAAGGAGGACTAAGGCCGAGGCGGGGTGTGGAATGGTTTGGTTATTATTGAGTGAGTGGCAGGGCTGGCGTTGACGCTGGCTGATGTCCGAGAGGGAAGGAGATAGAAATTAAAACGCGAGGCTCCAGGGTATAATTGGAGACGGAGGTCCGGACAGATAAATAGCTAGGTGTCGGGATGAGCCGGTCTGGAGTTGGTGTCGTCGTTTTTGTGGATATTGTTTTTGTGTGTGTGTAGGGAGATGAGAGAGGGTGGGGGCGCCGTGGTTACCGGCCTCACCGCAGGACCTGATATATGGTCCCACCGAGCGCCGCATAAAAATCCAACGCTTTTGTTAGCAGGTCCGAAACAATCAATTCGGAGCCTACTCTCCCTCTCTGTCTCTACTTGCCGCACAAACGGTGCCGCTGTCATCCCCGCAGCCAGACAAACGACCAAACCTCCTCCCAATGCAATCTCATTACTTACTGCTAAAGTACCGTGTCCTCATTACCTGTCACACTACCCCATTACATTCTTCTTTTCTTATTTTACCACTTTAAGATCTCGGTGTTTTTATTTACCCTAAACAAACTATCACAAGTGTCTGCCTACTAATACTCCAGTTCAGTCATTATGTCATGCACTTACTTTTTTTTTGCCAAACAGCCCATCTTAATTACAAAAATTCATGCGTAAAGCAACCATAATTAAGTAAACATTATATACACAAAACTCTTTCTGGAGAAGCACAAATCTTTCATTTGATTAGCAGCTGGGTAGGAGTCACGTAGAAAATCTAATTAAAACCACATCTGCTCATCATCTACAAATACTCAACAAAATTAATTTATATGTTACAGTGTACCACCAATTGTTAATGAACATGTTAATGACCAAGGCAACAATGAAGTCTACATTCTTAAATTAATAATGAAATCTGACTAATTTTGCTTTTTATGTATATAAAAGAAGCATAAGATATGCCTGACCTATCGCAGTTCTGCCAATTTACAAATGAAACTTGGATCTAAACATTGCATTACCTGTTCTCATCATCAACAACCTTAATTTTATTAAACTGATTCTGATTTTGAATGGCACCAGAACCTTCCAGTTTATATCCATTTTACTTTAAAATCGGAGAGAATTTGCATAAACATTATTTAACAGAATAAGTTTTTAAGGATTATCAGTGAGTCAGTTGTACGAATCAGATTAACAGATAATAAACCCTCTTCTATGGCCTAGTAGCTTTGGAATTTAGTATGTATCTATACCTAAGTCTTTCTCGGAGAAGATACTGTAGTACATAGAGTATCTAATGCTAAGTTAGGTTATACTGAGTTTCTATTTAAATTGTCATATTACTAACATATAATAAATATCATTGATCAAATATCTGCAATTTGTATTCTGTTTTTATTATCATTTGTACTGTTGCACGTATTCTTAACATCTTTTTTCTATTTGTTGAGCTGACTGCTTCAACGGGATTGGGGGAATGAATCCTCAGAACCGGTTAAAATTAGAGTGTGTTTTTTTTAAAATATTGTTTATGCCTGATATTAATAGTAGCTAAAAATGATCAAACATGTAAAGTTTTCATGTCAAGTATTAGTAATTAAATTTCCTGGTTTAATAACATAAAACCTTTATATTTATTTAACCAAAAAGATTCCTCATTCTGAAAATAAAATACTGACATTGGTTAAATAGAATGAATTTCAAAAATTATTATTTTTTTCAAAAAAAACTTCATTTCAATATAATAGGATAGCCTGGTGGTATGGATGACAAAAGTGCTTGTCTAACGGTAGGTTCCCTTCCCCTGTCAACCTTCATTTCAATTTGTTTTTTGAATTATTTAACCTTATGTATTCTAATTATCCTAAATAATTTAGTTGTTGTTATACCTATAATATTAAAATAAAAATAACCTTTTTATTTTATCAGTACTTATTATTTATGTATTATGTATTAATACCTGAGAAATATATTATTTGATTGCGTCTTCATGGCTAACAGAAAATATCTCATAAATTATTTAAGCAGTTATTCGATTCAGCAAGCTGAAATATATATTGAAGAAATATAAAAAAAATTACACGTTCCGATGACAACTGTTTATACAATCTTGGTTTACCCACTTTAACAATAATTATATAAAATAAATTGGATTCACAAGACTCAAATACAAACTATACGGAATAAATTCCTGATTGGATTGTAAACAATCACCAAAGTTTAAGTCAAACTTTTTCTCAAATCCATTAAGTTCGTGAACGAAAAAGTTAGAATGAGAAAAGCCTAATGTGAAAAGGGAAAAGTGAAGTGAGAACAAAATGAAACCTGGAACCAAATCTGTTTAGATGGCTTTTGATATGTTAGTTGTTTAGGAAAACCTTCTCAGACATGTCATAAAGTATTGGAGGTTTTGGTTATTAATGTACCATAAATAAGAGAATAGAGTTAGTGCACTGTAAAGTGAGTTGGCAGCCTAAAGGTTGGTACAGATTTTTTTTTCACTGGCATTTGATATGAAAATTTGCGTCAGTGTTCTGACATAGTCTTTTTCGTGAAAAATTAAAAAATTCTCATTCTACCCCCACGGACTACATAAGAAGAACTGCGGTAGAATCTGTCAGAGAAATTTATATCTGTAACCAAGAGCCAAACAATAAGAAAGATTGATATAATTCCAGAAAATCATTGCATTAGTATATGGAGAAGGAATGTAACAAAGAAGGTTACCTTCCTTCTCCATTACTTTCATGTTAGATTCTCAGTTTTTAGTTTGTTTGCTCTCTGATGACATACATTGAAAGGCCTCAGAGCATTTTTTTCTATTGTTTTCCTTTTTCCATTGTGGTTTAAACTTCATATAAATGTATATATATATAAAGATTTCACATAAACACGTGAAATTACAATCAATGATCAAACCACAATATGAAATGGGGAAACAGTATGTATATATATATATATATATGGTAAGGTTGGTAGAAGGTTGGTCAATTTAAATAGGTAATAATATTTTTGACTAAGATATTAGAAATGACTGATATAACATTGTCAGTATGAAGGTTTCAAAGTAACACCAAACAAACTTTCAAAACCCAACAGAACAAATATGTAAACATACTCTTATGTTGGTAGTTTATGAAATTATATATATATAATATATAATTATATATATAGACAAAGAAGCATAGAGAAATCAAAAGAACACAGTTACAGTCTCTAATTTTCGGTTTGAATCGTCTTCAGGAGAGATAAGAGAGCCCTCTCTTATCTCTCCTGAAGACGGTTCAAACCAAAAATTAGAGGCTGTAAGTGTGTTCTTTTGATTTCTCTATGTTTCTTTGTCTATATTGAACTATATTTGTCCGTTTCGGATCGTATTTCCAACGAAAAAGTGTGTATATATATATAATATATATATATATATATATAGTAATCTGAACATTAGATTATGTAACATAATCACAAAACTAACTTGTATAATTACATATATGAGGTACAAAACTTAAAAAAGTTGTGCTTATTTTTTGTTTAAATACTACTGACCTGAAGATATTGCAAAACTCTAAAAGTCTGTGACAGATGGATGAGCCCAGAAGGGGCTTTTTCAGCTTGCTCTCATGACCTCCATTGGTGGCAGCTGTGTGTAGATAGATAACAGATCCAGCTATCTTGACAGACCCAGGCACTCTTAGTAACTCCTGTAATATTTTCTTTACAACATTTGTGTTAGTAAACATAATTATTACAAGAATCAAATAACAGAATCAAATATTCTTAGAATTTCAAGCTAATATTTATGTTGACTAATTAACATTATATAACTAATTTAATACATGTATGTAGTGTTGATTTAATTATAAATCTTTTTAAGTCATATTTAGTTTTGTATAGTTTAGTTGAGATTTTGTACAACTGTAATCCTTGATAATAGTCAGTGAGGACCGAAACATGTCGGGCTATGTAAATAAAAACTTTGGTCAACTAATCTATCTTGTACCACAAAAATGGAGAAAGTGTATTAGAGAAATCGAGAGATTCAGTAGAAAAGTTGTGAAATTAAAAGTAGGCATACAATTTAACAAGACAGATATATACATAGACATCATCGAGAAAACATCGTAAAACGACTTCTGGGACCTCAAAACATATCATTCCGTCAATATCTCGAGGTCAATTTTTTTCACGATCACTATACTTTACTTATAGTAAAGTATAATTATACAGAACAAAAAGTAAAAGATTCATAATAAAATATTTTAAAAACAATTACTCTAGAAGACTCCAAAAACCTATAATCTAAAAATATCATTCTCTGCAACTTTGAATCAAATCATATTCCTTTATATGATATCAAAATCTAAAAAAAACTGGGAAATAGCTTTGGCTATTTCGCAATTACCAGCCAGTAATGCAGGTGTTCTTCTCAAGCTAGTTTTAATATAATTTGTCTGTGTTTGTCTGTTTAAGGTCTGATAGTCTTCATTAGTTTGCAAGTTATTCCATTGTTCAAATTAAGAACTGCAAGTCGATTGTTTCTAACTCCCACACTCATAGGCTTTCACCTTTATTGCTGATCCGGGGTGAGATTTTGACTCGTTTTGTATTTGGTATCCACTTTAGTTAATATAGCCAAGCCTCATTACTGGATTAACAAAAATAGAAATTATTCTTTTCTAAATTTATTCATAAACAGTAAACACATATATAGCTTTTCATGTATTTGTATGAATTATAATATTAATTATAATGCTAAGGATAAAATGTGATAATTTAATTTTGCGCATTATGATTCAACTAAAATTTAGGTTGATACTTTATATTAAAAACTAAAGAAATACGAACAGAGGGATTTAAAAAAAATGCCAATATAATTATTATTATTTCTCATCCAGGTGATGACAGGGCGCAGTTCTAATATGCAATAAGAAATGTACAATGAAACGAAAAACTTATAACTTTTAATTTATTTTTATTATATCTTAATTACTTCTCTTAAATAATAACCAAAATAAACTGAACTTATAACTGACTCCTTATTCATTAAATGGCATCACTAATTTCTTTCTATAATTTTAATTCATTATTAATGCATTTCAATAAGGGTTACGATCTAACCTATTAGGGAAGGTTTATGTAGAATTTATTACTAGTATTTTCATTTGGTTAATCATATAATTTGAGCTAATGATTATGCTACCTGTTCCATGTTATTACTGAATCATGGCTGTACAATAGAAACATACGTTCAAACATTCATTACTTGTTGTATACGAACTTATCAGTTAGATTTTGACTTAGAGAGGCAATACGTATTACAAACACGAAAAAATCAATTAAGCTTATTGTTACTTATTGCTTATAATAGGTATAATAAAAGTAAATATGACTGTAGGAAACCACAGATTTTTAGAATTGATAAATTATCACATTTGGTCTAGTCGAGGGGTGCTTAATATGTATTTTTTTTGCAATATTCACCCAAATTTTCAAACTTTACATAGCTATATTTTGAAAGTAGTACATTTTCAACCGTCTAATTTATATGGATTACTTCTTTGGGCTCCATTAAAAATTCATTCTTTTATAGTTCTTTATTTTTTTTTATTTTTTTTTTTTTTGAAATATTGAGAGTTTGGATGGTATCATGATAGAGAATCAATTTTCTATGCGATTTTTTTTTCAATTTTCTATTATCATACATTTTTGAAATATTTTGATTTGTTTATTTTATTCCTAGTGTCTTTTGAAGTCAAGGGACAAATTGTTGGATCAATCACACCCTTACAGACTTAGTTTATAAAAAAAAATTCTTATTTGTTTTTTATTTTTTATCTATTTTTTCTTTCTTCATTTCTTCACTTTCACTTTCTTTCTTTCTTCATTTTGTCTTCTCAAGAAGAAAATACTCAATCGAAATTTTATGTGTTGACACAATAGAGCAAATCTTTTGATGACTCACTCGCCAGTCAGTCTTTGACTGCTTCATTTTATAATTTGTATAGATCTGTTATCTGAAGCCTCTCCTAAAATATATGTCCTCTAAAGGAGATTGATGCACCCCAGTATGATTACTAAATTTCCGAATGTAAGTCTTTCAGATTAGTTTGCACTAAGTAAATTAGGATTGCTTAGATTCACTATTTCACTAAACTGAGCCTCTACCTTCACAGTTTACTTTAATCTTTTAGATTTTTTGTTTTTTAATTTTTATTTACAATTTTCTCCTGAACCTTTATTACTCTTTATTTCTGTGAAAGTAATGTGAACTATTGAACTTATGTTCTTTTGAATAATATTGCTGATATTAAATATTAACCAGGCAATTGTGATACTTTTAAATTAAATTACTTATTTCAAAAATATTATCCACAATTACAACAGATTAATGGATATTACATTGAGATGAGAAGATTATCACATTTCAGACGAAGAATTTTTATATATCCTACTAATACTGCTTACGACACTTTTTCTTTAAATTTTTCCTCAAAAGTGTTTTTAGTAATAAAAATTTTACATTTATAAAATAATTTGAATATATTATTTAAGTTGCAACCACTTTTAGGTGTCTTAACAACCACTAACTCACTAAAATTACAGATATTTGGCAACTTAAGTTACAATATGTGAGGGATTGTGCTGGCTCGAGGCTTGAAACAATTTGGAAATCTTTCACCTTTGTCCTATAAAATAGCACTTCATAAGAGGCAGTGTACGCAAGTCAGCCTTGATCTGCCCGACCTGGGTCAGCAGGAGAATAGGCCTACGGAGCTGGCAATCACCACGTGCCAGCCAAGACTCTCTCGGGCTACGGGATCATTTTACTAGAGTATTCACTGTTTTTTTACAATTAGTTTAATATCTTATTTTCACCTTGAAAAGTCTAGTTAAACACTAAAGAAGCTTATTTAAATATCAATGATTGAGTGTTATTGAATAAAACATGTTATACTCGGTAAAAGCCTTATAAAAAAGAAATGCTAATCTTAAGCTATAATGACCCTCAGAGAGAGAGAGAGAGAGAGAGAAGGAGAGAGAGAGAGAGAGAGAGACAGACAAATATTCAACGAAATATAGAATATAGGTCACCTCAGTGGCTTAAACATTAAGGTTATTAGTCCCAGTCACATTGCCGTGACTCTATTCCCTTAATCCATCATTTTTTGTATCGACTAAAAAAATAATTTTTGAGATTACAAGAAATCACCACCACATACAAACAACCATCTAGAAATTATCCAAATAACATTAAAGAGGACCAAAAAAGTGTAAATCTGACAAAATCTCTACATAAATGTAAACTTATATTTATTTATTACCAAAGTAAATAAATATTTTGAAATATGAAACCAAGCCATTCTGAGAGAATGTTATCTATACATTTATAAGTGTTGCGAAAGGAATTGAAATATAGAACTAAACATGATGTTAACTGTGTTATTTAAATTTCCCTTGCTAGCTAGATAAGTTAATAGTTATAGCAACCTTTTTTTCTTTCCTTACTAAATTTTAACTATTTTTACGGTAAACAAATGTAGGGTTAGAGTACTAAAGAAGCTTATTTAAATATCAATCATTGAGTGTTATTGAATAAAACATGTTATAATATTAAAAGCCTTATAAAAAAAAGAACGCAAAGCTTAAGCTATGATAACCCAAAAAATGAGAACCCAAATCACTACTAACCCGTTTAAAACACTTCAACTGGGTCTAGAGACCTAGAGAAAAAAAAACAAATTTAAAATATTTATAATGTAAATTAAATAAATAAATAAAATAAATAAATAAAATATTTTAAAGACACGAGCATGTAGCATAGAAAAGAGCTGGATAACTGAAACCCTCTCTTGACCCACCACCCTGTACAAGCGACTGAAATGTTAATAAATATATTTTGTGATTAAATAAAACAACAATCCATATAAAGATAGATTATCTTTGTATATATAACAAAATTTCACAATAAACAATGAAATAACAATCAATGTTTAAACCACAATAATATATGAAAAAAAAACTAAGAACATTCAACCGTAACAAGCTGTCTTCGTCAGGTTTTTTTTGGCTTTCACGATTTTTTATTGTGGTTTTACCATTGATGTATATATATAAACTACATTTACAAAAAGAATACACAGAAATGAAACAGTCACTCACTACTATATTTGGATGCCTCATCATCAGTGAGATGGTTGTAAGTTGCTCTGAAGTCAGGTAGCGACTATATATATAAATAACTTTTTAAATAAAGCTTTATTGCTTCATTGTCAGTTCTATACCTTTCATTAATTGTGCAATCTGTTATAGTGTGGCATTTACTCATATTTGGGAAAGTACTATGACTCCACAGAAAAAAGTTTATTATAAAAAACTAAGAACGCATTTCGAACACCTACATTATTTTCTGAATAACGACCTTAGTAGAGCAGATATAACCTGAAGAAAACATCTAGTGTTTGAAACACGTTTTTAATTTTTACAATAACTTTTTTGTGAGGAGGCAAAATACCTTCCCCAATATTTTATACATAAACATGATATAACATACTATATAAAAATAGCTTATATATATATAAATAATAATATATATATATATTTGTGGCGGAATTGGAAATTAACAGTATTGAATTCAAAGCAAACAAAAATAGTTAATTTCGAGTGTCACGTTAGATATCTATTAAAGTTATTTCTAGACTTGA